>VOMN01059128.1:0-28067 GCA_014899125.1 Orchestia grillus | reverse complement strand
TCCTCACATCCCTCACCACGCTAGTAGTTGTAAGGCATTGAAACCTCAACGGTAAAACGTGTTGGAAATAATAAAGGATCTATGGGTTCAGCGATCAGAGGTGGGACACGCTACTTTAGTGGCCAACCTTTGTTTATCCATGAATGGCTTACATGTTACAATTGTACCAAAAAATATCGTTCTCTAATGAGTTTGTTTCCCGGTTCTTTATTCTCAACTTAGGTTTAGAAACATCGGGGCTTGGCATTACGCAACCTAATTATAAAGGTTACTGATTTTGAGCCTTATCTCACGTCGATGTTCTCTACGCATATAACGGAATCCTGAACGACTGGAATCGCAGATTTCAAGAGCAGCACTAGCGCAGAAGTGTTTGGATCATTACATTTCGTCAATAATTCAGGTGAAACTTTCTTTTTAACGACCGAAACGCGAATAATGTTGACTTTTCGCACCTGATGTACACGTTATCTTCTACATTATTTTTTCAGCTTGGAAGGGAGCGCTATCGAGGCGCGCTTTGAAAGTGTGCGTCCGCAAGTAGTTGTGGTGACGCATGCCGATGAGCCGTGGAAGAAAGGAGGTAGGGACAGCAGCGGCTGCCCATACCCAGCGTGGGAGAAAGCTGAGCGTGGCGCCTCTGCGGCATGCCTGCCTCTCCAGGACGCACGTCCACGTGCTGTTGAGGGGCGCCCTGCATCGGAACACCTACACGTGAAGCGCATGAACATGTGCATGACGCACGTGAACATGTGCATGACGCACGTGAACATGTGCATGACGCACATGAACATGTGCATGACGCACATGAACATGTGCATGATGCACATGAACGACGTGAGTCTCGTCCTCACGATCAGGCCTGCAGATCCCAAGAGAAGGGATTTTAAACTTGAACTTTCCTGAGCGTTTTCTAGTTCATGTAATTATCAGGATATGGGTGGCAAGACGTTCTTGAAATTAAGCTTGGGACTTTTCATTTTAAGAGGATATGAGTTATGTTAGATGCGTATTATAAATAGCTGCCGAGGTCTCTTATTAAGCCCCCGTCTACACTTACATAGACCTGAACTCGTCTTTTGACGTCTACCATTCTCTATGTGTCGGTTAATTATGAATGAATTAGATTCATTGCACCCAGAGGGATTGAAAATTCATTTGGCGAATGAAAGAGAGGGAAGAACGTAGTTATTTATCTAAAGTAATACCTAAACTAATTCACAATCTATACGAAGTTAGAATCCATATTCTGCGATCTACCCTCTTTGATTGTCCGATAGCATTGTCCATGGAAACATAATGCAGTCTTGAAAAAATATCCCCTCTTTCGAATTTTGTTGTCGAATTACTGATGAATTGCATCAACAAACGCGTAAGCTACAAAACGCGTAAGCTACATAAACGCGCAAGCTACAATTGCATCAACAAACGCGCAAGCTACAATTACATCAACAAACGCGTAAGCTACAATTGCATCAACAAACGCGTAAGCTACTGTTAGCTACAATTGCATCAACAGACGCGTAAGCTACAATTGCATCAACAGACGCGTAAGCTACAATTACATCAACAACCGCGTAAGCTACGAATGTGAATTTGCTCGAAAGCCGACGTTCGGCGACGAAGTCATGTGTCGGGTGTATCGTATTTCTTTTTTCAAATCGAGATTAAATTTGATCGAGGATTTCTAGTGTCATTATTATTAAAAAACTGGCTTACTTGCGATCCATCATGTCAGCTTTCTTACGTCACGACCCAGGAGGCGCGAGTTTTTGTTTTGTATAACTCGTTTGCGAGTACTCGTGTCTGCCAGGACTGGTGACTTCAATACCGCCCTGCCAATGCCCTGCCAGGACTGGTGACTTCAACACTGCTCTGCCAGTGCCCTGCCAGGACTGGTGACTTCAAATTTGATTTGATTGCTCAGGCTTTGATGCTCGTGTCACCGTAGCATCTTTACTCTCGCAATTGCAAGTCATAGATTTAATGTCGTCGTTATCTAAATTCTTACTTCTAATATTAATTAAGACCACGACAAACCATTCAATAGAGGAGCTGGCTTAGACACAAAGCAATCAACGTCAAACGATACAATGACGTCAATTTTTCCGATGTTAAGCCTAGTGATTGGTGACGCTGAATAAATCATATATATATATAAACACTAATGACACGCCCTATCAAACACAATAAAGGTTCGGTCAAGTGAGTCAAGATTGCATGGAAACAATTATAACAAATCAGGTATCTCCTTACTTCACTACTGCACTGATTCAACACAGTTCATCGTAACACTTTTTAGTCCATATTTCGGCCATTATTTTATTAGTGGTATTCCACATTGCTGAATTCCAAGTTCTTGCAGAGTTACTGAGAGGGGAGATGTGTGATTTTCCCAGTTACTGCGAAGCTGAAAGTTCACGTCAGTCGAAAAACGGTTAATAGAAAATTGTACAGAAGTAATCTTCATGCCTTCACTCCGGGCGGAAGTCCTCTTCTTACAGCAAAAAGCATGTGAAGAACTGTTTAACGTTTCCCAAATACCGTCTTGACAAAGGAATTGAGTTTCGAGAACGAGTTGTTCGGTCCTATGAAAGCAAAATTGAAGTTTTCAACCGAAATAACGTTCGTCATGTTTGGCGGGAAATAGGTGCTGCCTATGATCCCAAGAACACATCTCTACATTCAAGCATGGAATAAGCAACATTATGGTAGGGGCTGTTTTACTGTCCTTGGTGTAGGGAACTTCTCATTATTATAGGGAAAATGGATAGTTCCATATAAAGGCAGATACTGGAGCAGATACTGCTCTCGAAAGCAAACAAATTCTACTGCCGGTACAAGTGGATCTTTCAGCAAGATAATGACCCCAAACATACGGCGAAATAAACAGAATAATTTTTCTCAAAAAGGAAAATAAGTGTCCTTCCGGGGTCAAACCATTCACCTGACCTCATTTCCATTGAACATTTGTGGCGAATATTCAGAACTGCTCTGCAGAGATGGAATTCGAAAAACCTTGCTGCTTTGATGATCATCTGCATGCAAGAATGGAATATAATACTACAAATGAAGTGTTAGAAGTTAGTTTCCAGTCATTATAACTGTCTCCGTCCTGTTATTGCATATGAAGATCACTCCACTAAATTCTAAAGACTTGTTTTGAGTTTTGTCCAAATACTTTTAACCCATTCGAATTTTTGCTAGGTTAATTTTCTGGTTGTCAATAATTTTTTTTAGATTTGTTGAAAACTTCTGGTAAATATATGTTCTCTGACCCACCTGTGCTCTTTACTTCATATCAGAGTTTAGAATTCTCGAAATAGATCAGAAATATAGTTCTACAAATACTCTCATACAGGTGCATCATATTACAAATTTTTCTTACCCTGATAATATTACACTTTCCCCCGTTCTGCGTTTGAAGAACTGCAACCATGTGCCAATTAATTCACGGTCTTGTCTAGGTGATCTTGTCACCTCATTGTTGGGAACGCCTCAATTAATCTTCAGTTTTATTGATTTCACTCCTCTCTACTAAATGACGTCATGCGATGCCGCTGTTGTTCACGCTGTATCGACCGTCGTACTCGACTGTTGGTTCGTACGATTTATCTTCTGACTCCTGGTAATCCTAAAACTCTGTTTTAAGAGTTTGAAAAAAATAGTTATTGCCTATAACTGTGTCAATTTGAATGTTGGTAATAATGTAAATTTAATTTATAGAGAAATGTTTTTTTTTTAAGTTTGATGACACCAAAAAATATTTTACAGAGCAACTTACGGACAAGGGAATTTCGAAAATGTCTAGCGTAAAATAAAGAAACTCTTTAAATTAACCATTCATGATTTTAGATATTTATGGTAACTTGTGTTGTGAGGTAAACTTATATTTCTGAAATACATTTGAACTCTCTTTTTTAAAAACCATGTTGACACGCTACAATCCTGTCTTTTCTCACAACGTTGCTCCAAGATTTTGAAATCAGCTTAATAACTGTAGCTTCACGGGTATTTCATGTGTTTTCTTCAATTAAAAAATAATGGATGCTATCTCCAAAAACTGGGATCGAAAGGATTACTTGAAGGAATATTTTAAAGTATGTAAGAAATAGTGTTTTATGGAAATATTCTACGGATCAAATTTCAAAATTCAAGAAGTTTTACTTCGTTTATTTACGACTAACAAAAACCCATTCAATATGTATATTTTGTTAACGACTGTGTATTAATGAAGTCACTAAAGTTTGTTATAATGCCATGGTTCACTTACCAGAGTGCTATCACTTCTCTTCAGATCAATGAATTAGTGATTCGATTCTCTGAACTGAAGGACTGAATAAGTCCAGAACTGAAGGACTGAATAAGTCCAGACTGCAGGACTGGATAAGTCCAGAAGTGAAGGACTGCATAACTCCAGAACTAAAGGACTCGATAAGTCCAGAATTGGAGGACTGGATTTCCCACACCGGAATGGACTTCTTGCACGAGCTTGACATCAGGAAACGTTTCAACTGCTAGAGAAGTCCTTGAAAAACAAACAAAATGTATTGCAAAGCGCTGCGAATGTAAAGGTATATTTGTGTTCAACTAGAATTTATACCTATTTGTGGATATCGGCCTCACCAAACACACTAAACACAAGTTAGTCCGGTCTTTTCGTTTCAATTGCAGGCGTCCTAAATACCCCGGCAGAAATTTTTTTCACCTCTATGAAGCTGTCACTGACTTGAGCGATTAATTTACTCTTCACTGCGGCGTAAGCCACCGCTTGTTTCTGGGAATCCTCTGCTCGTCCCGGTGGTAGGAACTTCAGGTCAACACCGTGACGGGACTTTTGTACAGAGTACGGCTGTCTTGAAGATTTGCTGGCTCAAGCAGCGTATATTTTCACGTCTTCAAAACTATTCTTTTAAGTTTTAGACGAAATAGAGAATCCTTGAATACAGAAGTTTGTCTCATTGCTCTAGCATATTGATCTTGTGAACGCAGAACCGCGTAGCTCTTCCGAAAACTTACTCGGTGTAGTTCAAAAGTCAAAGGATGATATCCGATGGCATTCAGTAGCTGGTTGAGGCGGCTGAACAAATCATTTTTGCAACCTTGTATCTGAAGGCCAATAGAGCAATAAATAAGCCACTTGAGATAATATGTCAATTTGTCAAAGTGATCGTAATCGGGCTCAAAACCAAACAAAAGCTGCAAGTCTACTCGACTGAGTTCTAGCGCAGCCGCATCGTGCCTCCTGAGACACCATATGTCAGAGCCCAAGTCTCTAATAAAAACTAATGGGATCATGAGATGCAACATTAGGATGCAGCCTCTGTGCGTCCCAAATAATCCACGTTGTGACTGCTTTGAAATAAAATTTGCCCCGTCAGTGGCATATGTTTAAGAGCAAGAAACGTGGCGGTTGACTGCTGCCTAGTCACGGGTTGCGCATCTCGTTAGGGATGATGACGGGGAACTGTCTCTAGGTTAGTAGGTGACGGATCACCTAGCCTGAGATAGACAGATAGAAAAGGAAAATATGTATTGTTTTCAGCCCGTTTGATACCTGGAATATGCATGAGATACATATCGGATTTTCAAACAGCTCAGCTTGTATTTTTTGTTTGAAGTTATTGAAAAGTTAAAATAAGTAATGGGATGATTGTACTACGGTATTTATGTTTACATTTTCACATGAGACGGAATGAAATGAAAAAAATAAATTGAACAAGGAATAATATCAAGAACTCATACACGCTCGCAATCATGATCTAAGAACGAAACAAAATCTAGATAAAAGAAGCTAACTAGATTTTATAATCAAATTCGAAATGTTAGTAACAATCCCAACATAGCATATATGTATTTAAGCAAACACATTTTCTTGGATGAGGTCTTGTAAATGCTGGTAAAATGACCCGACGGTGGGTCACATCGCAGGCAACTTTTCAAACAACAGTGTAAATTAACGAGAAACTATTCTAATACAACGTCGAGTAAAATGAAAATTAATCGACAACTGGTTTTAAATTATAGAATTAGAGAAACTGAGAGAACGAAATGTACGCCTCAATTTTATTTCATTCCAGTGCACATGCTATGGAATTTTGAATTGATATACCGTTATATCTATTCATTATGTATGGTGCCAATTTTCACTGGGAGAGCTGAATAAATCAAATCGTAATAACGGTGAAAGTGTTTGTTGCCGCACTTCATTGAGGCAAAAATTAGAGAGTATATGTAAATCGCATTTTTTTATCTGTCGTACATACACTGATGAAATTTGAAGTAGTTGTACTCCTATACATACATATTTGTGATATATTTTTAATAATATGAAAAATGTCAAATGAATAAAAGTGAATAAAAGAGCTCTAATCAAGAAAGTTATTATTGAAAAAAAAATCAAATCATCAATTTTAATGAGGGTGCATAAAAGAATTGCGAAAAGTAACAAAAAAACAGCAAGAAGAATAAAACGCGCTAACCATTTTGACATGTAAACAGGCCAATGCGTTCAATATCGTAACTAAATTCCTAAATAAGTCGTTTTGAGACAGAGCCTTGAATTTCGCACCGTACAATTATGTGAGGCAAATTCGAGCGTCACGGAGAACTATACCAACCGCATCACGGCGTTGGCAGGACTGACGTCAGGCTTAGCACGAAGAGTCCAGTCATTAAATATCTCATCAGTAAATAGGATCTGAATGTACAACTTAATTACGGCGTACGGCGAGAACCAGTGAGCGCTTTCTTCAGTGCTCTAAGGAAGCTCAATGTTGGCAGCTCAGATTGCAAACAGTGCGAAAGACATATCAAACTTAAAAGATTGAATCCTAACATGTGTTGCAAAATCTGTAAAGTTTGAAGAGGGGTCAGTTTTAAAGTAGGTTATGCTTTGTACCTCATGCGTCGGAATTCCGTTCAAAATATGTATCTGGGGAAGCACAGGAAACGCAGCTGTTTGTGAAAACACTGCCCTCGAGCATATGGTCCTCGAGCACATTGAGGTCAGTTTCAGCTTGAAACCTGATATTGCTGTACGACAACTAATGTCCCTTAAACACGGCTGAAGCAGCAATGGCAGCACCTGAGGAAGAAAATGCACTGGGTGCAGTAAGTATTTGAGAACACAAATTCCAAATGACATTGTTTCCTGCCCGTCATCGTGACGTGTCCTTTTTTGTTGAATGAAAACACCAAAAGCGAAGCTAACCAGAGAAATGAAGATACATGCTGCTATAGTTTTCTTAAGGTCAGGACACTCCGGTTTCAAAACCCCTGTAGTCCTGTTAGTCACCCTGTTAATCGTTTTCAAAGTTCTGGGGAAATTGGAGACCGCCAGTGGTGATGTGGAAACCTTTCCAACAGGAAACTACATTGTCAGCCCTCGGACAGCACCAAGACGTCCGGAATTATCGATTCCGTCGGAGCGAATGTCGAAGAAAATAACGGGAAATTTACATATTAAGGCCCTAGGTAGGAAGCTGTAGGATTGGTATCTGGCGTGTGGTTCATGACGCCTTCCGTTACAAGTCGTGCACGATCCGAAGAGGCGAATTCATTTCAAAGTGTCTAGGAGAACAGAGTGACCTGAGCCAAGCACCTTTTGATCAAACTAAAACGTTATGAGCAGCTACGAATGCTTTGGTTCTTTTTGAATGTGGCCCTAAGTACCTCGGATGTCAACCCTTTGGATTATTACGCTTGGAGTTTGGCTGGAAGGGCCTCCAATATACATCCACACAACACTGTGGCAGCTTTCAGTGCAACAACTGAGAATAAATACCATGACAAATATTCCCAGCACGCTTCTCATTTCTGCCTGCGGACGGTTTTTGAAGAGCGCAGAGTCTGATATTGTGGCTGATGTCGAGCATTTGGTCGAGCATAAAATTATTTACTCAAATAAAAGTTTCGAGTGATATCTGCACTCAACATCAATATCTGAGAAAAGAAAAGAGAATACTTACAAGTCGAATACTTACAAGTAAGTATTCGTAAGTCTAATACTTACAAGTCGAATGCAATATGCTTGAAATACAATACTGAGAATCGAAACGAATTGAAAACTTATCAGTGGGATAACTTGTGGTGTTATTCTCCGTGTGATATAGGCTAGATGTTGCTTGGTGTACGCGTAATATTTAATGTTTGTTTTGTGAGAACATTTCCACAGAGAGACACGTCATGCTATGCAGTAGTAACGACTCATGTTGATGTTGACCACCTTATTTTACTCTTTGGTGGAGATATTCTTTGACGAGTTGTTACTATACTATATTAAAAATCTGTGCAGTTAATTTCGCAGAGTTTAGTGGCCAGCGCAGGGCAGCGCAGTGGCACGGTCGTTATGTCCGCTTTAGAACATTGTTGCTGAGGTCTACGAGGAGCCTCTCGTTAAGTTCGCCTATGGAGATAATCTGCACAAACCTGCCAGAATACGTCCGAGAGTACCGTCTCTGTGAAGAACTCTGCACAAACCTACCAGGATACGTCAGAGAGTACCGTCTCTGTGAAGAACTCTGCACAAACCTACCAGGATACGTCAGAGAGTACCGTCTCTGTGAAGAACTCTGCACAAACCTACCAGGATACGTCAGAGAGTACCGTCTCTGTGAAGAACTCTGCACAAACCTACCAGGATACGTCAGAGAGTACCGTCTCTGTGAAGAACTCTGCACAAACCTACCAGAATACGTCAGAGAGTACCGTCTCTGTGAAGAACTCTGCACAAACCTACCAGAATACGTCAGAGAGTACCGTCTCTGTGAAGAACTCTGCACAAACCTACCAGAATACGTCAGAGAGTACCGTCTCTGTGAAGAACTCTGCACAAACCTACCAGAATACGTCAGAGAGTACCGTCTCTGTGAAGAACTCTGCACAAACCTACCAGAATACGTCAGAGAGTACCGTCTCTGTGAAGAACTCTGCACAAACCTACCAGAATACGTCAGAAAGTACCATCTCTGTGAAGAACTCTGCACAAACCTGCCAGAATACGTCAGAAAGTACCATCTCTGTGAAGAACTCTGCACAAACCTGCCAGAATACGTCAGAAAGTACCGTCTCTGTGAAGAACTCTGCACAAACCTGCCAGAATACGTCAGAAAGTACCATCTCTGTGAAGAACTGCCTTAAGCCTGTACCTCAAATGCGCTAATGTTAAGTAGGGTTACAAGCGAAGCTGTGCGAGCTCAGTAAAATGGGGGATAATTAATTTTGGGTTGTGGATACGCAAGGTCTACAGTCTCGACTTCATGACTTGATTCAAAATTCAAGCAACATTTTATGAGGAAGAAATTTTAATGTTCAATATATAATTCAAAAAAGCTTTTGTCATTAAGAGTATACAACTTCGAACGATTTTAACATTTCATAACACCGTCACGACAATTAATCATTAGAGCAAATATATTACGGAGTTACTCACATACTTCACAGTAGCTGTAGGTGGTCACTCGTGCATATACATATATATGTATATATGTATATATATATGCATACGTTGTGTTTAAAAGACTCTGTATCTACAATACATACGAGGAACTATAATCCCCAATCGAGTTGTATAAGTGAAAACTGTCTCATTGTCTTTTAGAAACTCGTAGAGACAGTACCCTCTCACAGCCCACCAGACACTGAACACAAGCATCTCCGGGTGGAGTCCTTCCTTCGCTGGGTTTTGTCTTTGCCTATTTGTTTTACCAGAGAAGGCAACGCCTCATAACATTCTGTACGACTTTCTTTCATCGCAACCTGCGACTAGATCAGATAATTATTCAAATTTTTCTGAACATGAATGAAGAATTTCAATTCAAAACACGAAAGGTTAGCTTCATTTCACATAAGGAAGGATAAAAGGGATATGCATTGGAAAGAATTTACGGCTTTTTGTCAGTCGTGAATTCTAGCAGGAACTACTGTCCCTCGAACGCTGTTATTTTTAGCTGGCGTGTCTACAAGTATTCGCTTATGCGTCACGTCAAACATGTTGCAACTTAAAATGAGGCGCAGGCATCGTAACGGAATGCATAGTCTGAACATACTGCAAGTGCATCTTGCCTGGGGCAAAGCGCATGTCATGCACAGAGTTTTAACACGCCTACTTCATATCACTGCAACTGCGAAGAATTTTGTAAAGCATAAGAAAAATGAATAAACGTAAGAAAATCTCAACACTGCTGTATTACCTTACGTCAAGACGCATCGAAGTTATTCCTCAAAGAACATTTTCGCCCAGACTGGCTGGTGTGCCGCATGACCGCCATAGACGGCACGTACCACACCTCAATGAAGGACCCGTCACATAAAACTAACATGAGGGACCCGTCCCATAAAAATAACATGAGGGACCCGTCATAATAAAAGCAAGTACGGCGCAAGGAGAACAAGGATGCGCAAAATGAAAGTACGACGAAAAAATCGTTCGATGGCATATATCCTTACTATTGGTTTTCAAATTCAGAGAGCGGCTAGCTGCCAACGACAGCTCATTATAACTAATTTTTCTGAACGTTCAATATTGCCGACTCTCAGGTTGAAAACCAGCAAAATGATAAATCATTTTGACTTCAATATTCTCAGTTCTCGCCTCTTTGAATCTGAGTAAGTGCTAAAAAAAGCCTGCCTAGGAACAAACGCGTTCGAAATTCTTGCGACTGCTTCTTTCTTGTTTTAAAACCAGCTCTGTAATTCCTGTATATGGAGAAGGATGGCTAGGAGGGTGACTGGCACTTTTCTATTCACCTTTTTTTCTCCTAAGCAGAGTTGTACGGGCTTGTTAGAAGAAAATCCAAGTTCGAATTGATATATCTAAGAAATACGAAGGTTGTGGTTCAAAAAAATACTGTAAATTTGCCCAATCTTTGTACATAATTAGTGAAAATTTCAAAATAATACATTCAACGGTTTTGATGCTTTCGTAATTATAGTGAACTCTGTCGAAAGTATGCTTGACACCGTTCTGTTGCTCATGGATTATTTTAGAACTGTGTCGAAAGTATGCTTGACACCGTTCTGTTGCTCATGGATTATCCTAAAGTTTCTCTCACAACAGAATTGGCCGTTGATTTAACGTTCTTTCGAGAGAAATAAATTTCCCCTATTTATTCTTGATGTATTTCTGTATTTTTAGGATATGAAAATTGCGTTAATTTCGATTAAAAAATAGGTTTCAAACTCGTATTATTGATAAGAAATTAACCTTCAAAATTTTCTCTTTATTTTCCTAGGAAACGCATTCTTATAGCCGTATTAGTTGCCGTGTAATGAAGGTTCAAAATAATGATGTGACTTTTGAGCCACTTTGGCCTTACAAAACTTCGCTCAGAAAGTACGCATAAATTTTCACAGATAAAAAGTTCAAAGATTCTGTATACACCTCCCTTCATACAATGATGTCACCAGTCTCAAAATATTGAAACGATTGCTTGTTTTTGTTCCCAGGACTTTAAATATTCAGTAACAGCAAAGTAACTTGTATCATGGATATCAGCAGTCAAAACGGCCAGTTTTCAACGCATGGGTGTCAGTCTCATGGCGATGAACATCTGGTATCGGAAAACCACGGGAAGGCAAGGTTATTTCCTCTCAGATCAGGCTCACCCAGAAGTGAAAAAGAAAATATTGATGGACGGACCCTTGAATAATAATCAAAACCGACAGGTAGGAGTGAGAACTGCAGCAGGAATGGAGAGCAATTCAAATTTCAACGTTCCTGCTGCAAATTAAATTTCAAATTTAATGCAGCAGGAACAGAAGAACGGAGAGCAATTCAACTACAACGACCAAGAACAAATGTTGATGTTCAAGGAAAATGAAACAACGCTTTACAAACAAGAGAAAAAGACAAAGGCATGGTAGAAATAAAAAAACTGAAAAATTGAACTTTTGATATATTAACATAAGTATAAACAGTCTAAACGGGTCTCGGAGAATCCAAAATTTATCTTCTGACCTAGAACAAAATTACCTTTTCAGTTATTACATAAAAAAGAATACTGAAACAACCACTGCTTTTCATATTCAGTCAGTTGGTAGCACGGATACAATTTATTCCCGGTCGAACGAGGATAATGGCACAAATTTGAAGAATTTATGAATTTGTAAATTGGATACTGTATATTAGTATGAGTGTCGAAGAATTTTTCAACAAAAATATTCACGAAAGTTAATTAAACATTAATATGTGCAAATTTTCGACTCAGTTAAAATGTCATTTTACGGGCTATTAAATTAACGGGCTGTTTTTTTGCAAATTCTATGAATAAATACAAATGTATTTATTTGTAATGGGGGAATTGGACAAATTCAATTTAGAAATGCAACTTTAAAAATAACGTTACAAATTCCTATTTACAAATATATATGTTGAAACGAATGCAACGTTTATATTTGAGTTTATAACAAAACCTATTATTTAATATTGACCCTAATCAACAACTATTTAAATCATGCCATAGGATAACTTTCAATACGTGTTCATCAAAATTAGTTATTCCAATTATTATGTTCATTAAAATCAGTTATTTTTAACGGGCGTACATAAAACCCGTAGCAAACTAGTACCCGTAGCCCTGAAATACCGGTAGCAAACTAGTAAATCTGAACAAAATGAATGCTTTCAACAAGGACGGTACAATACTGTACTCATCTTAAGAAATAAACAGAAAAGACCCAATCGACCCAATCAGAAAAGACCCAATCGAACTACAAACCAAAGAAACCAGGAGGTTTTCAGACGCTGCTTCTCCCATTCCAGCAGCGCGGCAACCGTCAGTTCCTTTAGAGTCTCGAGTCCTCTGGGTGCCCTGGGGGGGACGGTCGAGTTTCTCTCGCTCAGAAGACGCGCGCTGTCCGTAATGGCCCTAGACTCTTCCTCCGGGCAAAGGTCGCGTCCGATTTAACTTTCGCTGGAGGTGGTTCGGGAGGAGACACCAAGGCCATTCATTACTGAAGTATTGAGACGTTTCACTGCACAGTTACTGTGCTGATCTTCGGCTGTCTGAAACAACAGCCGCTCTATAGCCGACCCCGAAATGAAAATTGACAAGTATGTTTATGTTTTCTCATTTTTTCGACACTCCTTAAGATATTTATTCATTGCAAAATTGCTCAGAGAACTAATCTTTTCTATTGGATAACTCTGTATAATTATTTCGATTTTTGTTTCAATTCATTTTTATTTTCTCCATTCATTTCATTTCTTTAATTTTCCTTCCCAGCAACAATAATTCTCGTGCCTCTTTTAATTATTGAGTTCATTTATGGTGTATTTTATTTAAAGGTTTCAGTAGAGTAGCTACAAAGTCCCGCTGGGAAGATTTTTTCCCATTTCGTTGACGCTTTCCCACGCCCCAGCTGCGGGCGGGCGCCGACTCCCGCAATTATCTCGTGAGAAATCCGACTTTCAAAACATTATGACGTGTGTTACTCCGTCATCACGGCATGCGTCATCATAATATTACACTTTACAAAACTCCCAAGTCAGGTTTTATTAAAGTTTAGCCTTCAGCTGAGTTAGAATTAACTGAAACCCAGTCTCAGCTCAGTGGAAAGACCTGGTGAAAGTTACATAGCTATGCAGCGCCCTCTGCGCTTCCGCTGCTTTCTGCGCCACAAATTCCTCCAGGACTTGAGCGTCTCCTGGAGATACCGCAGAAAATATAGGGGTATATTCAGGTATAGAGGCGTAAGATACTTCAGGTAAACCTGTCCGCTACGCCGCCCTCACCGAAACTGCAGGGAGCTGAACCACCTCTGTGATCACTGGCAGCTCAGCAATGTTGCACACAAGAAAAACTCCAGAAAAGCTGAGCGTCTGATGTCTCAAGGAATGACGCTGTCTGTATCGTGACGTCAAATTTACTTACCGTATTTTTTACCGTATTTCAAATAAGTAGGTTAAATCTCGATTTCAGAGAAAGTCTTGTTTTTAAACCTTATAAAGACAACAGCTATTTCTTATTCGCATTAAAAAAATGCAGTTTAGTCTTACATTTTCATTACTTTATTCAACACTAAGGTGATTATGCACCCAAGATCAACTAATATAAACAACTTTCCTCGCAAAACTGCATTCATTCACAATATACGTAGGCCTTTCAGGGCTACACTAAAGTACTCAGTAATGTCACCGTAAATCCTAATAAATCATTTTTGAAATTAATTTAAACTCAAACTTAACAACTAAAACTTCGAGCATTCATATGCATCCAAAAATATATATTTTTTGTGACTGCCTATGGCTGGATGCCTACCCAGTGTCTGTTTTTATATTTGTGGCACAACATTCTATAGGCCAAATAGTCACTGGATGAAGTGATTTTTTGAGTTAATTTTATAAAAAATACATGTTCTGCTGTTCCTCCGAGCTGAAAAATAACCACTCGAGACGATGCACGTCCTCATCTTCATTCACACGCAAAAAATTAACTTCTAAATGAAAAAGAGCTGCAACATGCATTCATACTAAGGGATGAATATTGAAGTTGTCAGTCGTGTTTCACAAAAAAGTAACGGAGATTCTCAAATGGAAAAGCTCACCATTATTTGTTCACTTATTCATCTCAAATTTAATAAAGATTCAATTTTTCTTATATTTCATAACCTTCACCGCATCTCAGGCACACGAGGTACCTATCTCTCAGGATAGGCGGTGAATACCTTGAAGGAAACATACCAGTAATTACATTTTTCTTCTCTGATAAATTACGAAAAAAATCCAACATTATCATGAAAAGCATGATTGTAAAGCTGACGAAAAACATTTTACCTACTATTATCTAGTGACAAACAATTTAATGACGCTTACCGTAACAGCGTAACAGGGCAGGCACGGCACTCGCCTGTTATACCTGCATGATCACACACAGTTTAATATTCATTTCCGTGAAAGCGAGACCTCGCTTATAAGGACCATCTGAACAGGCTCCGCGATATCCCGCAGGCGCAGGCGCATTTCCGTGAGCGAAAGCTGAGCGCCGCCATCTATTATCCCGTGAGTCCTGAGGGCTGCAGCGAGTCGAAAACCATCTCTACTTCGGAGCAACGCACTCCGGGGCATTCGTTGTATGTCTTCTTAATAAGCTATCATTATTTTGGTGGTCGCTTATAATTCACAAGAGTAGGCCCTACTTAGATCGCAGCCTGATGTGTGTTTGCGAGCTGTCCATACCTTTGACACAAACCTTGCATGTATTTCTTAGGCAGGCCGCTTGTGCGTCTCACAGTTGGGTTATGTTTGTTAGGTTTTTCCAAAATACATTTGCTTTTACAACATAATAAGCGGACTTGAGCTCTCAGCTGTGGTAAGAGAATTATGGCGCATCAATCACGATTTCTCCTTCACATGTTCTGTCGAGCTTAATGACGTCACGAGGAAACGATGCTTCTGAAATTCTTAAATGTTGCAGTCAACTCTTACTTTTGTTTAGCGAAACTGACCTAAGGGCAAAATTTACTTGCCACGTACGTCTTCGCACACGTAGGCAAAAATTGGTAGTGGACGACAAATGTTGATTGTTTTTACTGTGTTGAACAAAATGAATTCCGGCCAAATTTGTATGTACCTGTGTCACCTTTATGTAGCGTCACCATCATGTGGCATCATTATCATGTAGCGTCACCATCATGTTGCATAATCATCATGTAGCGTCACAATCATGTTGCATCATCATCATGTTGCATAATCATCATGTAGCGTCACCATCAGATAGATGGTAACCCAACATATTCGAGACACAATATACCGGTCATACACCTGGCATACGCCGTAAGCCTTTAATTAAAGGAGATGAAGGGCTGAGTAAGCTTATTTGCTGTCATTTTTTTAAGTTCCAATTTCTACGTGAATGATTACTGAATTGAAGCAGATATTGTCGCGTAAAATATTAGCAAAATTCGTTTCTAAATGACAGTATGACTCGAGAGTGTTGACTTGAGACCGTGTTCAGCGATGCTGTGTAGAGCGTACCAAGGGCATCAGCATTGCAGTGAGGGTATTGAATAAATATTGAAATCCTTTTCCAGGCTCTCCCCTGCTTTGATAAAATTGAAAGTAATGTGAACGCTTTTTATGCAGAATTAGCGACGAATAGTTGCGAGTTGCAATTTGAAATTTATTTCCTTTCTTCCGCTTTCCGCCAAAAATTGAACTGGAAATTTTTTGTTCTTTCAAGCGCGTTATTTCTGCAACTTTAAAGAAAGAACACTCACTCTACACAATTGGTAATGTCATATTAGCTTTGAAAAGTAAGGCAACAAAATGGCTCCCTAGCTGGTGCCAGACTTTCGATCCATGAACTGGATTCGACGGCACAATCTTGCGTCGAAGTGAGATGTTCCGATCACAAAAATTCACGGCTTGAATTTTCACAGTGAAAGTAGAGGCCGAGACCTTGTATTTCACTCAGAGTTTCTCAAATGACTAATTTAGGGCCAGCGTTCGTGCAGCTCGTGCTGGAACTGGGGGTGTTTGCTGCGTAGAATTATCTTGAGATCGAGTTTTTTACTGCGGCGCTGAGCTGCTTTTTCTAGAGCTTTCTTTAAATAGTACCACCATCGAAGCACTGAACTAGTTTGAAAGCCTACTGAGCCGCAAGCTTTCAAGATGAATGAAGAGCTGATCATGGAGTCAACAATGACGGAGAAACAAAGTTCTTAACAGAATAATTAGAGCACACCAGTGCAGGGGTTGATATTGAAATAAAAATACTTGTTCTTAAAACCTTTCTCTCGATCAGCGAAAAATATAAATAAAAAGTACCCAGCGTTAGAAGAACGGTTTCGGAAGAATTTATTCCTCGTAGTTTCAATGTAATCGCAATACCGATGCAAACATTACTTTCTGATTCATTCTTTCGAATGAGCGAAAGTGCGCACCGGAAGTCCGGGTAAGCTACCTGCGCACGTCCGCGTTTTCAAGTAGAGGCACCTGCGTCTGTTCATCTCCTTTCACTCACAAGCTTTCGTGTCGGCTCTTAAGATTGTTTTTATGCTCAGTTGGTCTGAGATGCAGTCGGCCGAGCCAAATCTGCCGGCCGTGGCGGCCCGCCCCACACTCGATTCCCTTTTTTCCTATAAACGGAGATCCGGCTCCGTTCCTTCGCGACATTCACTTGAATGTTATGTTTTTCAAAAAACATCTCATGTTGTTCACTTTCATACGCTTTGTTTCCTCAGCTGTACCTAAATTTGAGGAGGTAAAATCGCGCGTATGGGTAGGTTAATTGACATCGCTTCTTAACATGAGCGTCGTTTTTTTCTGAAGTGCGGTATTCGCTTGTGCTGGAGATAAGGTTGCCAGATAATTTCTTTAGTCGGTCAGGCGAGCAAAACTTGATAGCGTTCGACTTAGTTGCTGTTGCTTCACGGTTGAGCCAGAAATGAATTCGGTTCGTTGGAGGTAAAATGTAACGAAGCAATTCAAACCAGCAGTACATTAGCCCTAATCGGAAATTGATGGCCAGTTCAGAGTTCGTCATTTATTTTTCACGTATGCATCAGTCTTTCAAATAAACATTTATGCTCGAAAGTTGTGTTTTAAGTCTTGTGAGATCATTGTAGTAGCATCCATTTCGAAATTTTGAATCATCCATTTCGTAATCAGACATTAAATAAAGGTATAGTTTTGTCAACAGTTGCAACGCGTACATGAAACTGTGAGAAATATCCTGTTTTCATTCGCACGCCAAACGTTCTCGCTTCTCCACAGCTACGCAAGACTCTATATTCACCTGAAGTCAACCAGGAACAAAATATCTTACTTAGGCTCGTCTGTTTTACCCCATCTTTTTCATTCACCAGGCCGATCCCACAAATAATGAAGATTAGCTTCACAGTAACTCATCATTTGGACAATGCAACAATACTATATCGGTTGTCGGTCACGTGGAACACTGAGATGCTCTCATCATTCTGGTGGTTGCGTAGTACATAGTTGCGCAGTCTCCTCCGATGCCTTAGCTGCTTATGCGCTATCTAGGACGTTCGTCTCACGACCTGAAAAGTAGCTGTAATTAAGTATAGATTCCTGTTCATGGATCAAATAAATATACGTTTTAACCAGTATGAGTTCTGCTGCCAAAGCCATGCAAGTTTAATGTACATGCATAACTTTTCAACTGGAAAACACATATGTTCGAAAGGAACGAGTTTGTAGTTTACTACCCAATACACAGCACATGCAGCTCGTCCATTTGTGGGAAGATGCTTGGCAATTGAAAATTTTCATTCACGATTTTACGTTTATATGGGAAGGCATAGAACAATGAAGGGATTTCTACAATTCTGGCAGTTTTGGTGTAACGTGATTGCTCAGAAGACGCTTTATTATATGGAGAGCCATCAGGTAAGAAAGTTTTCAATAGCGAATTGGGTATATTTGCAGAGAAAACATACCGTAATGGAAACAGGCTGAACAGTTTCTAATAAAAGAGGATTTGTGTAGTGGCGTATACAACGCATAATCATTGAAGTGAAGTTTAGGACGGAGTTCGTAATCTATTGGAATAGGAGGAACGGTACCTCACTGTAACTTTGTATTCACGACGCGTGGCAGTTTGCAAACTTTCTTTGCATTTGGAAACTTTCCAACCGAGGAATGGTAAGACATGTTAAAGTACTACACCGGAGAGTTAGCAAGATTCTAAAGGTACCATAGAAATCTTTGTTGACGTCAGGGTCCTTATCATCGAACACGGAAACTAATCCTCAATATTCCTGCCACACTGGAACTCTGAAAAGAAATCGGTAAATTCTTTATTTTGTGGAACATAAACGTTCTGGGACGTATATGTTATGACATTAAATTTTAAATTAAATGAATCTTGAGAAGTAAATGATTCGGTGTATACGCGTGTTTGAGAAACCGACGTCAGTGTTTCACTTTCCAAAATTTCAAAGAAGAAGATTTAGACGACAACAAAATATTTATATTTTCTCAGAAGAAAAACGCGAAAGAAAGAGAAAAGAGAAGAAAGACAAATTATTGAGCTTTAATCAGCTTTTGGTAGGGTATCGGAGAGGCAGAAATCAGGCGTTTGTACGTATTAGAGTAAAGACATGTCTGCACTATCAAACTACCTGTAAATTACGTACACACTAAAACGCAAACAAAAACACAAACTCTTCTCAACCTCGTCCAGACTGCGCTTTCGGCCGCATGAAATTGTACGAATGCAGACTGCGAACAAACAACACTCATATGACAATATCAAGCTATTATTAAATGAATAAATTACCACAATAATCGATTTCCTGTAAAATCAAATATTCATTAGCTTTACAGTTATAATACACTAATGTCAAAAATAAAATACAGTGAAATAAATTTGACCAAAATGAATAGCTACCAGCAGGAATAAAAAGCACAAATTTTTCCCAATCTATTAATTAAATATTCACGAGTCACAACACATAACCAATCGACTGTCCGCGGTTTCTATGAAAGACTGTGTTTGGAGTTTTCTAATCCCTTTAGAAAACACAAATACATCGAAATCAGCCCGAGCGCAAAATGTGTTCGTGTTCGCGGAGAGTTGAAAAAGACGCAATTCGCTCCAAAGATTGATAATGTGGACGAACCTTATAAGGCTATAAAATCTTTTGACTCTACACTGTCGGACACGTGAGAATGGAAGGATTAAATTAAAAAAACAAATAAGGTTCGTGTGTTTTCCAAAGTGGAAGGATGAAGGAGAAGGAGGAGTTAATGCAGTGGATAGAAAAGGCATACCAACAATACGGAGTATTGAAAAGGTTCTTGAAATGCACGTATCTTGGAAAGATATATTGGCATGAGTGCCATGGCATAGGAGGGCGATTGCCCCGACCATCAGGTGTGTAGGCAAGATCTGCATTTATAGGCTCGAAATTAGACCATATAACGTTGTGAAACGTGACGTGGTTGATGCCATCTCGAATAAGGAGGCTCCATTGACTGAGGGTAGAATTAGAGAGTACACAACCAGTGGGAGAAGGCGAAAATCAGAGTGCTGTGGGGCTTGAGCGAATGGAGAGAATGAAGAAAATTTGTCCAGTAAAGAAAGTGATGAAATCAGACAAGCGAAGAATGTGTGTTGGATGTAGGCAGAGGTATGGATGAACTGACGTTGGTACGGAGCGAAAGTAGTTCCGGATAAAAGAAATATGTTCTAGAATTCAAATGTTAGCTGGAGGCTGTACGAACTGAGCTCGTAGAATACTTTTTTTTCGCACTAATAGTCGCCGCAGCCTCTATAGGGGCCTGACCTATAAATCACTGGTAAGAAATATCGATAACGACAGAAGGACACGCACTTGCCGGACACATGCAGCTGTAAAGTATGATCAGGATCTCAGCCCAAAAGAAACTACGACTGCTTAGCACTACGTCGCTGATCTGACGCTGGCGAGACTCCAACGGCCTATGATATCTGTTGACTCCTGATTTGGAGAGTTTCTGTCGAGGGAGTTACATGTTTGTTCAAAAACTCTTCTGATTATCAAAGAAAAATATATGCCTTACTGACTATTCATTTGCATATCTGCGCTTGAAAGCAAACGTTGTATCTTTCACAACTAAATTTCAATGAAAAAATTACATCTGGAATCAGCATTACTTGAGTTTAACAGAGTCTGCTATACAAATGTAGTTTTAATTAACTTAGAGGTGAAATTTGGAGGTATTCTTAATTCATACATTTTATTAATCAAATGGTCAGTCGTATGAACGAGTTTGTCGATCTTAAAAGTGTGCAAGTTAGTAGTACTTCCTGTGAACTATTTGAGGATTTGTTTTATTAAGCCTAAACATGAGAATACTCTCTTTAATATTATATCATTTTACTTGACCTCGAGTTAAGCATTTGTGTAAAGCTTTAGACAAATATTATCTCTAAATCACCATTACCATTGTGAGGGTGGTAAATTGACGTTCATTCAATGCAATTTGGACGTGTACAAGATTTTACGCTCACAGGTTATGATTTGGCAAAGGGGATGTATTTATAAAACTAAAATACGCTACAGGGTGCCAAATTACAGGGTATAGGTGTAGGCCAAATGATACAACCACTGAGAACCTCCAGCCAACAAGGCACCGTACTGATGGGACCATCGCTTCCAGAAATGATTTCGAGTTTTTTTTTGTGAGAGCATTAGCAAAGTTAATCATGTCGTTTTTTCCGGTAAGTATCACAATCAAATAAATTTGGAATTAAAGTTGAATGAAATACTGTGAGTGTCTCCACAGTTATACTTTCTTAAGTTTTAAGCAACAATCACGCCTGAAACTTATTTTTAAGTTAACTTGAACGAGTTGACCTCGATATTGTGAGTAACTTCTGTTAAAATTGTTTTAAAATAAACAATAGCAGCTCGCTTGTTACTAAATGAACGAAAGTTTCTAAATTTTACTTCTTAGGAGGTCATCATTCAAAGTAGTTTTACTTTACAATTATTGGACAAAAAAGGGAGTAAATCGAAGATTGTTGATAGCAATGAATATATTATGCTAAGTTCAATAGATTGTTGTCAATTTATGCATTTCGTTCGACCATCAGTTTTTTTTTCGTAAATTATATTACCACACTGTTGATTTCACCTACGGCTTCCTAACGGTAATTTCATAATATTATCTTAGAGAATGTTTTGCATTGTGTGAGCACTTTTATTTTAAATTATATTTTGATTTACTTTAGGAATAATAGTAAAACAGACTTAATGCTTGCGCAATTTCGTTGAATTTTTTTTTAAATGAGAAAGGACTGCTATTGTAATACACCGAACACAATTTTTTACTTCTGGGTTTTAAAAAATTACGAGATCGTAAAAATGAACGCATCAGAAATGTACGACTCATACTAGGTGACTATAGAAATAACACATACTCCAACATTTTTAACTAAACCAACTCTAAAAAATTACCTTTTTTGACGAATGAAATTTATTTCTGTCTTTTCGATTCTGCTCTCAAGGGCTGCTCCCCAGCCGTGCCAGATCCCGCACCAACCAACTACGCAAACGACTTCCCTGTCACCGTATATACTTTTATGGGTTTAGTCGAGCGTCGCTGGGGAGAAAATCCTAGGATAAAAACCCGAGTGCCTCTAACGGAGTGTGCTAGAGCAGACCAAAAAATTGCGCGGCCGACGCCTGCTAGTGAGAGCTGCCGGGAGCCCCAGGGGAGCTCTGGTTCAGCCCGAGTGTCTCCCCTGCGGAGATCTCAAACGCGGGGCAAAAAACAGTGACCCTCAAAGCTATGCGGATGGTCGTGCCCCACCTGGACTTAAAAAAAGGATTTTTCGCTTTTTATGGATTAGAATTTCTCAAAACTCGTTACGTAGATTAAGCAAGTTGTGTATGTGCTTTATTGCTGTGTGAGTATGTTGGACTTGAGTAATGGAGAAACAATTTTCACAGGTCAGTTTCGAATTATAGGTACAAAGTAAAGAAAGTTTTGTCAAAGATATGGAAGTTAAAGAAATGCGGTAGCCGAAAACTTGAAGTATAAATAGTATTGTACCGTAATTGGAAATTATGCATTTTGAACGATTTTAAACGCTCGCCTTTTGATAAGTATCTTATGAATGAGAGACAGTAACGAATTGTTCATCTTTTCATTGCATATTTACTTCTGTTGAATGAGACGGAGAAGTAGAACGTAATCATTGCGTTATGGCACCAAAGAGACGATCGTAGCGCCGAGGTCTCAATTCGGTTCCATCAGATGAGAAAATGAAGATTTCGGGAGATCGAGTAAAAAATACGGCTCAGTGCAGTCCTTTAAAGCTCAAAACCTACTGCTTACGACCTGGTAATGAGAAATTCTTACTCTGTGTTATGTTTGGGACCCTACTTTTGAGAGATATCCATTTGTTCTGTTAGTCTGTTCATTCATGCTGTAGGCGGCAATGTTTTGCATGGAGACACATATTTTGCACGTCGTCACTCACAAGCGTAGGAAAAGAATTCCATGTTGTGTTACCACCGTGAAACGTGATTCTTCTTGCTGACACATCTGGGCTATTTCCTATCTCTCTTTATTTCAAATCAATAGAAAATGCCCATGATTCTATGAAACTTGACTCGTGTATTATACTTGTATTTTACTGATGTTTGGTACGATACTGAAGAAAGGTAAATTTGAAAATTCATTGACCTGAATACAGAAGGAATGCCTTTGAATTATATTTATTTTTTATTTTTGCTTAGATGCAAAGAAATGGGAAACTATAGTTTGAACTCAGAAACAAAAGAATAGAAGCTTTTGTTACTTGGCGTTTCTATGCTAATCATGTTCTCCCTATTAGCGGTTAGAAATTGTTATTTTTAAATACCGCAAAGTAACAGACTTGTGAATTTCTACAACCACAACTAAGCAGTTTTCGAGCTTGTTGACGCTATGACTGTTGTCAAGATGGGTAGAATTAATTGGATTTATTCAATTTTCACTGTATAGTCCAACCTGCCTCCCACATTAACGGCAACCGCGCATCATTTTATGGGCAGTAACTCAAATTAACGGCATTGGCTATTTTCGATTTGAGGGTGCAAATCATGTACTTTACTGTCCTCTTTGTCTGTTGTTAAACATTGATCGATATTAGTTTCTTTGCATGTTAGTTACCATTCTGCAAGTTTTTGTTACCAATGAACATATAATGATACTCGTTTTTGTACCCATTTGCTATTGTTCTGCTAGTATTTGCTACCAATAAATATTCAATGTTGGGAGAAATCAATTTTCATAACCCCCCTTCACTCACAGGGGGACACATTTGTTCGATTTCAATCGTACAGTTTCACCGCAGTCAATCAGCACGATTCCGAGCGTTTCAACCTGCTTCAAAAAGATTAAATTTTACAAGCACTAAACACGTCGAATATGCGCGGCTTTGCTGTGTTCTTAACTTTCTTATTTTCAATGAAAATAGCATAAACATCCGGTCCACTCGTTACCTGCTTTGTTCTTAACGGAAGAAGTTGACAAATTCTCACACAGAGCTGTGAATGCAAGTAAAAACTTGTCATCAGGCCTCGATCACTGCTTATTCATAGGAGATACAGAGAATGATCGCTCAGGCTTAGCACCTTAGATTGTTTATTCATGAAACATGTGCAATTTTTAGCGGGTGATGTGCTCATGAACAGCTCTCAAAACACCTCTGACATGACAAAAACGAGTCATGTGTGTTTAGGGTTCAAAACAAGGACGCGACATGAGATGCTAGTTTTTTGCTCAATGTAATTTTTCTGCATTGCTACATTCTTTAATTATATTTCTTATGTCAACGATATCACTCGTGACTCTCCCTAAAAGTTACAGTAAAGTCATACCTTTTTTTCTTACTCGCACTCGATGATCGTACTCACCACATTTTCATTTTATTTTCGTACACATGTTGACCAAAAATTTTTTCTTCAAGTTATGGCCTACTACTTGTACATGCACAGGTTTGAAGTCGTTGTTGTATTGAAATGTATTTGAAGTCGTTGTAAAATCTCTAGATTTAAAGACTGCGATAGCTATTGACAAAGTTAGAAAGTGAAACTTGTATCTTGCGAAGGAGAATGTGTGATATTAGATGTGACCCATTTCCATGTAATTACTTACGTTATAAATGACGAAAAAGATGTGTGTTATAAATTTAAATATGAAAACGATGTGGAATGTAACAGAATAGACGTTTTGTTAAACTAACAGGCGTTAGCAAAGCCGCTAAAGCAGAATTTTGCGTATCCGAAAATGGGAAGTGAAACAAAATTCCAAATAAGTATTGGAGACGACGAACGAATCATGTAAAATTTTCTTCTGATACATCTCTTGCCCCGTGTTGGTCTCGAACAAATTTCACAGGAAAACTAGATAGTTTGAGTGCCTCTCTTTTTTTAAATAAAGGTTCTTTTTTTTTAAATAAAGGTTCTATCTGCTCATTTGAAAGCTTTATTAGCAGACGACGCCTGGAGATTGTGCTGGACGAGACACCAGCACGGACTTCCATTTTCAAAATTACTATTTATTGTTCAATTCGGTATTGCAGTTCAAATATCAACGTCGCTGAAATACTTCCCTGCTCTCGACTTCAGAATAACATTCCTCAATAATCTCTACGAGATGTAATCCGTTCCTTAAAGCGGCTATATATGCCGGTAATCCTCGATGTACGTAGTGGTTGACTTATTTTTGGTACGATTGGATTGGCGTTCAAAATCTCTATCTGCAGGTACTTGCAGTGTGCTCACAGCTCAAAAGCACTCCTGCAAGAACCCAAGCACCTACCAGAACTAGAAGTTGACTGGAAATCACTAGTGCAGCAGTTCAATGCAATTGCCATAGCCCTGTGAACTCAGGTGCTCTCTCATGAACCGTTCTGAGTGCGAACGCGCGTCACTTTCCGGTGCGAAGTCTGGTTATGGAGTCGGTGTCCTCACCTGAAAATATACTGGCACTGTACT
Source organism: Orchestia grillus (assembly GCA_014899125.1). Lineage (NCBI taxonomy): Eukaryota > Metazoa > Arthropoda > Malacostraca > Amphipoda > Talitridae > Orchestia > Orchestia grillus. The sequence goes on along the minus strand of VOMN01059128.1, from coordinate 2,627 downwards.
GAGGACCGCTTATTGTCTCAAGAACTGGGCACCCGATTTGGCATATCTAAAGTCAAAGTTATGCTCCTTATACACCTACAGGCTACTTTAGGTTGAGAGGGGTTTCTTCTCCTGACCGCATTATTGGTAGTATTATTTTTTGGCGAGCCCTCTCTTTGCCCTAGCAACTTTTTCCCCCTTAAAAGAAGCCGAGTCTCACACTTTAATTGTTGTGTGGAGTCTCGTAAATAATATCTTTACTGTCAAGACACTCTCAAATCCGTTGACTGCAACTGGAAAGTAGCAAAAACGAGCAATTTCGCAAACGAAACTTCATCGAAATAGATGGAGATGAATCTTTTATGACCTTAATAATCTGTATCACGATTCTCAGTGAATATTTCAAATGAGTTCCATGATTCCTTTCTTTCATTTATGAAATAAAGTTGTGGGCTAACACGAAACCCTGGTATATGCAACAGCAGTCAACATAAGCTGTCCCCTGGAACCATTTATTCATTATTCCAGGCAAGTGAGTCAATTTTCATCACCAGGGTCGTTTTTCAGACGTTCAGATGAGTTGTTCCCCACGTATTTTAATTCTTTCACGCTCAAGAGAAGGATCAAGTTTTGTAGCTAAATAGGCAAAGTTTGAAGCGCTGACTTAAAAATCAAAAGAAAAACCCGTAATACATGCAAATTTCCAAAAATTATTACCTGAACACACAATTTTTTAGTGTTCTACCGCCCTATGCTTGCACCTAAAAGTCGTCCAGTATTTTCTTGGTGGAGCACTCAAAGCACCGCATGACTTCAATGGGTTAAACCGGTCTGATGAACTGATAAAATATCCGACATCTACCAGAAAACTGCAGCACCTTTTTCAGGCATGGGAACGTACTTGTCAGCACCTCTTGGCCCCGTAAGCCTCAACTCAGCCCCGTTGGAATGGTCGCTTTGAATTGATATTGGTATTAGAGATATCGAGTCTGATGGCTTGCAGCACAACTTCTACCTGCCGTACAATGTAATAGTGATTTCGTTGAGTAGGTCACAAAATTAGGCCGCCCAAAACCTTTTGGTTATTGCATATAGTTTGTACAACTGCTGGGCGTAGGAGTTTTTTAAATTCTAGCTCCCTTTTTAATGAATGATAAGTATCAACATACGAGCTAAAAGTGATTTATCTTATTTTACCGTGTTTTATTGAGGGGTATTATCGGTCACAAATTTTTACACATGATTTACTTCTAAAACGATCTTGTTGCCCATGTTTTTTGAAAATGGACACCCATGAAAGGTTTGTTCAGGGCTGACATTCTTCAACCGCCATTTCAGCTTTAATACTGGAAATATAGAATACTGAGGGTTGAACAATACTGAGGGTTGAACAATACTGAAGGTTGAACAATACTGAGGGTTGAACAATACTGAGGGTTGAACAATACTGAGGGTTGAATAATACTGAGGGTTGAACAATACTGAGGGTTCAACAGTACTGAGGGTTGAACAATACTGAGGGTTGAAATAGACGAAAACTTAACTTTAAGCCAGCCCTGACGACACTTGGATGTTGACATACAATTCCATTTGTTCACAATAATACTAAAATTTGAGCTGGTACTTTCCTATTGAAAATGAGAGAATTCTGAAGCGATTAAGAAATATTTTACGTTACCAAGCAAGTAGATGTAGTTCAACGCACTTGTTCGATCTGAATTTTGACTTCAAGCGTTTTTCTTGCCTCTTCATTTCCACGATTTCTTTTATAATTGAAGTCCTAATTCTGTTTTTAGCTGGGCTTGTCACGAGCTGATTTACATGAATAATTTGCTTTTTTAATAGTCAATCTTTACAGCTGAGTGATGATTCCTCCTTTCCAATTTTTCTTAAAAAAATTTGTTCCCAAACTGAGTGAAGCTCAATGTCCACTATTATTAAACATTAGTTCATGTCCTAAAATACTTTTTTAGCTCTATTAACACACGCACAATTAAATATTCTCGCTACATTAAATTCTCAATCGAGTTTGACCTAAAATTGAGCTTGGTTGGGAGCAGTGGCACAACGCTCGCATGTTTGGCTCTGCCACAAAAAAACGAACTCGTCGGTGAACGCTGGGACCCAAAAGTTCTCACCGCTTGACGAACGTCAAAACGGAAGCTTCTGCATGCTATGTCTGAAATTGTCGGGTCGGATTCAAATGAATGCAAAACCATGTTATTTACATATTACTTTCTCTCACTTCACCAAATGAGCACCAGTATACGCTCCCACCCCTTGCTAACACATCAGCTTCTGTAGATGTGTCTCTTATAGTTACCACAAGGGATCAGGCTTATCTAACGGCGCTGTGGCGACCCTAAAATTCTTCAAGCTAACAGTTGATCCTTCTTGTTGGTGCCACGCTGCAGGATAATAAAAATGAAGCTTTCGCAGCCCAAAAACGACCATATGGACCTGCTTCATAAGGCCGCCCCTAGTTTTCCTAACAAGCGAAATGCAGCCTTACCGCTAAAATAATTTAGTCTGCAAAGGCACAATCAAGTGAAAAAAAGCGTCAGTATGTAGAGGTAAAATGTGGTAGTTGGGAACTGCTAACATATGTTAAACATTTGTAAACATTTGTAAACATTTATTTACCACAA
>VOMN01059125.1:0-17628 GCA_014899125.1 Orchestia grillus | reverse complement strand
AAATACACACACACGAAGCTGCCATACCATCACGCACCACAAAGAACACTTAACACGAGATCAGACCCGAATCTTCACGACACAAATATGCAAGTTAAATGTAAAAACCCAACTGTGTTTCTTTATCACAGTCAACTTAAACGAACGTACACCTGAACAAAACCCAACTTAAAAATGCTGTGTACTGCACGGCTTCGTACAAGGAACTGACTCACCTTGGCACGTGGTGTGTGGAAACTCGCAATGCTGCTAGAGATATTGATTAATCTAAAGACTTCTAGAAATATTTGCAATATATATTACCAGTGCTATTTCAATGGACACCTTTAAACTTTTCTTTGGGTTTTAAAAATAAATAAAAAGTCAGATGGAGCTAGCTCTCGGCTATAAGGTGGATGTGGCAGCAATTCCCTTCAAACTTATCTTAATAATTCTTAAGCAACACGAGAAGAATGTACTTAGGCGTTGTCGTAGAGAAAAAGGATTCCACGATAGAGCTTTCTTGGACGTTTTTTTGGCTAATTCTGCTCTCAACTTCTTCAAAACTCTACATAACAGGCTCATGTGACAGTTTTTCGATCTTCTAAATAGTCTACAAGTACAAGCATATTTTATCTTGTTGGCACTCGGGTCATGAGATTATTTCGCATATTTTTCTAATTATCCTCCTATAGGCGCAAGGTCGAACAGCATTACTCATATACGTTCGGTATCTAATGCTTCTAAAAATTAGGATTTAATCGTATCAAATCATTCGTTGGAAATTAAGACACTGTTTTGATATCAGCCATATTATATGGGATATTTTTAATATTCAATTGTGTTATTAGTTTATTTTTATTTAATTTAGCTTCTTGTTGGTTTCGTACGTTCCGTAGCCGAGGATGATGTGTCGCGTTTTGATTGCACGTTTGTTGAGAAAAATGTGGCGGAATATTAAAATGCCGAGAAATACGCAAAATAAACTAGCTAAAAGTTACCCACAAAACGGAAATGTGTGTTGTTGATAGTTATTGTACAACATATAAATCTATCGACTAATGTCACATTTTAATTTCAGTATTGAGGATTTTTTTACGGAAAATATTTGTACATATTTGAATAAGGCTCCATGGCGTAGTGGTTAGCGTGATGGCCTCCCAGCCGAGGACCAGGGTACGAGTCTCGCTCAGGCGAGGCTTTTCACGTGACCACGGAGTACTTCCATTGGAAAGGGAAGTTCAAACCTCACATCCCTCACCACATCAGTAGTTTTGAGGCATTCAAAATCCAACGGTAATGCGTGTTGAAATTAATAAAGGTTCGAATAGCAAATCATTTTGTATTGCCTGTATTATTACCCACCACCAGCTTATGTGTTACCCAACACAAGTTATTGACTAATGAATATGTTATACAGTTGACATTATGTTAACCTAACAGTTGGATTGAATACTAAAATAGTTTTTCCAATGCAATTCTGTACTTATTTTTAACTAATTCGCGGGCTCTGAAATGAGATAAAAGAGCTAATTTTTACCCTTTCAAGCTAAAAATGTGGTTATCAACTTTAGTTGGTCTGAGACTGTGTGCATGACGGTAATTGTATGTTTGGCTGATCTATTCCTTACTGTAGCCAATTGCACAAAGTGTCTTGTTCATCATACAGACTTAATTTGATTTCATTGGTTCAGAATTTTATTTGTAAGTGGCAAAAAATTATTTTCAAGAGGATTATGATAGGGGAAATTGCAAATATTATTTTGTAGTGTACCACTAAGATACTGCTACTTGTAGAAAAAATAAAGAAAAAAGCCAAAGAATGAACAAATACATAGTTTCCACAAATCAAACCACATGCCATAATTGATTAAAGTCAAAGTTAGTGATCTGTACCATTTCTATAAATAATGGGAAGTAAATGGGGGACCCTAATTTTGGCAGCATGCACTTATGAGTCTAGCCAATCAATTGTGGCATAATATCAATTAAAATGTACATCACAGTGTGTGATTTGATATAACAATTCATATGCTACACTTGTTTTTCAAATTTGAGGCATAAATCACACACTAATTGACACAAACTTTTCACTGCCATGTTTTTGCACCCAAGCTGGCGAGGGTTACAGCTACCAAGTACATGTCGTGAACAAGGGTTGACCAAAAAATTGACAATAACGTGTTTACAAGAGACTGCGTGAGGATTATTTTTCAACTATCTAAGAATATGATCTATGGCCTCAAAAATTGTTAAGATATGTTTTTTTAATGTTGAGGAATCATTGAATATCATGGAAAACAACATTTTTTAACTTTTAGTAATATTTTCTACCCAATTTTGACAGAATTTAGTACTTGGCCTATATGTGAATGAATTAGTTGCTTCATTTCACCAGCAAAGCTGTGCTCTGCAGCATCATTTATCAGCAGTCACTAACTGGCATGATTGGGTAAGGTAGCGTAATTAATTGTTAACTGATGCTTCCATTGAATTTTGGACTCAATTTTTCAAAAATTATTATTCCAAGGAACCATTATTTGGGCTAGAATTACACCCTGTCTACAGCATCATTCATCAGCAGTCGCTAGTTCGGCATCATCGGGTGAGGTTGCTTAATGAATTGGTAATTGATACTTCAGGAAATTTTTGGACTCAGTTTTTCATAAATTATCAATCCAAGGAACCATTATTTGGGCTAAAATTACAACCTGCCTCATGTAGATGTAATATCAAAAATCTATATTTGTTTCCCCATTTAAATTTTTCTTCCAATGCCTAGCAGGATGAATTAGAAAAAAAATAAAAATACAGCTTTAACTTTCAAGTTTTATGCTGACATTTTTTTTAGTGTTTCTATTACAGAGCCAAATGTATAGTAAAAATGTTGAAAATTATTGCCTAAGTTTTAGATATGAAACATTCACTTTACTGGGGCACTACAGTCCTCATCATGCAGTATGGCCATCCATCCCGAGGTACCCTGAATGCCCCAAGTTGCCATGCATTATGACTGGGCATGTATTTTGTGGGTGAGATAAACCTGGTATCTTCTAGAACTAATGAATGGCAACAGATCTAATCAAGGAAGAAATAAAACTTGATGGAATAACAACAAAAGTAAATTAAATGAAATGGTATATACTGCTATGTATAAATAATATAGTACTATAGGGGCTCTCTAATTCAGAGCATCCTCAGCCAGAGTGTGACCAGGTTAACAACTCTACTAAAAATTAATAACAATCTTCACTATTACCTTGTGTTGAAACCACTGGGAATGTTGAAGGGAAGGGACTTAACTTGAAACAGGCAAGGATAACCTTAAAATTGCTTGCTATAAATATAAAGCATTAAATTGATAAACATTGGGAAATAAAGATAAAGGTAAACAATGAAAACCAAGAAAGTAAAAACAACCAAAGGATGATAAATACAAAGTAAACACTGAATCATGTCAATACCAAAATGAAGCTTGCCAGGTAGCCAAACAAAATCATAATTAGAACACATTAAGAAATGAAAATACAAAATTAATATTGAAGGGATGCTAATCAATATGTGAAGCAAAACCCTCATCACCCGATTGGTAAAATATAGTAGAATGCTAAATCAACTCCCCTCAGAAACTTGAGTTCAAATATGCTACCTAATTTATTTTTATATTTTTAAGATGTATGGTAGAAATTCACCTGTGAATGGAAAGATTGTTTATTTTATGCACAAACTGAAAAGAATGATAAAATTGGCTGAAATCTCATGAGTGAATAGGATATATCTATTTTAAGGAACAAGTTCTATTTTAAAATAAATACACTTGTAGATTTACGCTAAAAAACTTACTGAATGAGACTTTGGGTAATAGCATAAGGATATACCTCTTTATTTTTTTGAGGGGCTGCTCCAATTTTGTGTTTAGATGATTAATGCAATCCTTGTTTGTTTTCTCTCAGCAGTTGACACTTGTGAACTTTGAGCTAAAGGAGGGTGTAAGCTGCGAAAAATGGTTTTCTTTTTTACAAGCACTGGTAAGTTGCATTTGTGTGTAAAATCATTTATTCATCTCAAATCAGATAACATTTCCTATAATTCATCTTATATGCATAATTGAAATTGTTTTGTAATAATATGATATATATTTTAGATAAATTTTGGTAAACTTTGTTTACTGAATACAGTCTCAAATTATGAGACTGTGCTGAATAAAGTATTATTTTTGTATTAAATTCCTATCTGCAGATTTATTGATATTTTTTTATTATATTTTCTAGAAAAATAGTCAAGTAATTTGTTATCACTAACCACATATATGAAGAAGCTGACAATGGAGAGTTGAACATGACAACTTACTCTGTGTCTTCCATGTCTGTGTCAAGTATAGCAATAGCTTCAACATTTCCTGTTTAGGATAAGTTTCAGGAATACAAGAAAACTTTGACCATGCATGTGAATGAAGTATGACATTTTTTTGAAAAACTGACATACAAATTTCCATCGTTCAGGGAGGAAATTATTGAATTTAATGTCTTATTTTGCAGGGTAGCAAGTGTTGTAGTTCATGAGATTCTCACCTAAGCAGTGGTAATGTTGTTACATATGAATATTTCTGGGCAAAATATTTTCTGTAACTGGCAATGAAATTAACTGGCTGGTAGTTCAAGTTTACTGGGGCACTATGTAATTCAAACTCAATTTGATATTTTGGACGGCTCATATTTTGGGAAATGCAAACAACTGGCAGGCCCCAGGCTGAATGGTGGGCTGGCATCATTGGCCAGCATATGTTTGTGTTCAGATTGCACAAGTTCACTTTGATTGGAGGGGAAAATTTGTAGTCAAAATGTGTTATGATTGGGAAGTACTTGAGTTCAATGATGTTCAAATCACAAGGACACCACTGTATATTAGTGGCTAGTAGTCATAAGTTTAGCCCACGTTTTTTAGAAATTCAACTTGTTGATTAAATTATACACATTCACGCTTGCAGACGGCTATAGACATCATGCTGAATTTGCACAAAAACATACTCCATTGTGATTTCTAACTTACAGTCAAAAGAACTAAACAATGTTTTGTGGGTGCAGATATATATATATTAAAAATCTACTGATGTTAAAAAACATCAACAGTGCAATAACACACACCTGGGTAACGCTCAATGCCTAAGCAACACTGAAGTTACGATGAGCGGCTACCAAAAGCTATCAACTACCTGCATATACTCCTCTCAGTTAGGGAGTGATTTCAACAATCATAGCTGGTCCAAAACAGTCTTGCATATGCTCAAACTTGGCACTAAAGGTGTATTTCTTCTTTAGCCACATGTAATAATGCATAGCATTGATACCTCTTCACAGGCCTCCATTTTTATGCACTGTTAAATTTGGGTGGCTAAAGATTTGTCTCAAAATGAAAAACTGAGGCAAGCATGAATGTGTTAATTGTTTTTAATTTGCTAGAGAATCTTCTTAGTAATTAATGGCCATTAAAACCTCATAGGGATATGTGAGAAGATCTATCTTTGTTATTGTTATTGGAAATAATTTCATTTGTGCTCTAGGACAGTATCCCTAAAAGGTTTGTCTGGTACTAATAAGTTAAACAGATGCTATTTTCTTCCAGTTGTTGATCCTCCTGTGAGACTGTTTATGGGCCTGGACAAGTATGAAAGTAAGTTATTTGCATTTATTCTGCAATTTGATGTCTGGTTTCATGTATTGTTGCAACATGTAATTTTAAATATAGTGATCATTGGCATTTAACAGACTTCAGAATATTTGGGGTATCTGAATATGCCAAACTTGATCAATCTCAGACTGCAAGTCCAGATTTTTGAGTTAGATCTTTACTCTGGGTATTCAAATTTTTACAACATTGTGCAATGCTGCCCATGTTGTCCATCATTGAGCTTCTCCCTTGTTTTTGTCCATTGACACGAGTGTCAACTGTACTGCTGTGATATAATTTTCTCTTTTAAAGAGAACATTTTACAAATACATTGGGATAGGCAGTAGGGTTAGGTTTGTTAGGTTTGTCTATCTTATGCTATGGGGGCTGGTAACTCAAGGAGAGCACTCTTTGGTTACTTCAGCTATAGATACACCTTTGGGACTCCCTTCTTTCACACTTGCTTTGCTTCTTTAAATTTTTTCACCTTCTTTGGTATCTATTCTTTGTCATTTCTTCTTCTTTCTTTTTAATCTTTTGTTTCTATGGGTAGGGAATCCAATGTAGGAACACACCTGTGCATAGATTCCACATTTTTTACAGTCCATACTAGGTGGTTTCTTCTTCTTTTTGTTTGCTTTGTATCAGATTTCATGAAGATATAATGCTTTAAATCAGTGAACAATCTAATCTTCAGGAATGTAGAACAAACATATTGTTAATTAAAAATTTTCTTTGTCTACTAGATTCAGGTTACTCTTTCTCCTGTAGGTATGTATGCATGTTGAATCACTGAGCTGTTATCAGAACATACAATTATCAGTACTTATTAAGTGGTGGAAATACAAGACACCCCATCAATTAAATTGTTGAGAATTTTCTTATGATAACACAAATTCCCCTAAAAATTGGTCTGTAGAATGTAGATCTTATGGGAATCAGTACTCATATTCAATTTTACAATATATTTCCCCTAAAAAAATTACTTAGCAAAATTACATTTTGAAAATTTGTATATCCTGTTTACTTGTGAGGGCCAAAAAGAGAATGAATGCATACACAGATTATAAACAATGATAATCATAATTGCAAGCCATGGGAGTCATAATTAAAAATTACATAGTCAGTGCAAAATGCTGAGGAACTCTCCCCTTTAATGAAAGTGACTAAGGGCCAATTTCTGCCCATAAAGTGGAAGGAAAATGTACAAGTTCCAATGCAAGAGAATTGTCAAGGTTCCAAACAGTCGTGAGAAATTATCTAAAAGACGGTAAATTGTAGGGCACCAAAAAGGTCCAGGCTGACCACCCAATTTTACAAAAGATGTCAACTTTTTTGTTAAGCTTCTGAATGACAGTGATGCTGAAGAGGTCTGCAATAATCTCAGAATTTACCCACCACTCCAAGAAGAGTTCAACAACTTCTCCATGATTTAAACTTCCATAAAATGAAACAGGAAAATAGCCTGTACTTTAACTGCTTAACATAAAAAAATGTTTGTAAATTAGGTAAAGGCCAAAGTAACCTGGATAAAGAAGAAGTGGGAAACTGTTGTGTTTTTGAAGGTGAAAAAGTTTAGTTTGAGTGGGTCTGACTGTTCCCAGTGTTATTAGTATGATTTAAGAGAGGAGGAGCAGCTGCTTTCAAAGGAACCATTTGGAGGAAGATCTGTAATGATTTTGAGAGCTTCTTCTGTGTCTGTAAAGGCTGATTTATATAGTGATGAAAGGGAAGCAAAATCCTCCTTATTATATCAATGTGTTGGAAGAAAGTTTTTTCTTATTTATGAATCATCCAGACAATAATAATGCTATTTTTCAACAGGACAATGCAACCATACACACATCTATGCTTAGGAAAAACTGATTTAAAACATGAAACATTGAAGTTTTGGACTAGCCTGTTAAGTCTTCAATCCTAATAGAAACCTAATAGAAAATTTGTGGGGAATTTTTTGAAGATGAGTGGAGAACAATATACGTCAATTTGAAGATGGAAAAATGTTGTATTAAGCACCATTGTTTTGTAATGAGCAGCATTGGAATGAAACCCGCTAATGAAAATCAAAAATCTTATTAGTTCAATGTAGAATAGGTGTCCTCAATTATTGTATATGAAAGTGAATGAATGTTGAACTCAATGAACTAAAATTTGTGCCGTTTTGTTGTTGAGTTCAAATTTTCAAAATTGTCTTATTATTTTCACCCTCCAAAGTGTAGTTTTGTTAAAAAAAATTGGGGGAATGATAATATAAAATTAAATAGGTATTTTGATTCCCATGCAAGCTTTGTTCCACACACAAATTTTTAGAGAAATTTATGAAATCATGAGAAAAATTGTGATAATTTAATCTCATGCTTCTTTGCATTGCTTCAGTACATATTTATATAAGTGCTTGATTCTTTCAGGAATGTTTAATCATTTTGTTTCATTTTTCAACTCTGTAGCTAGTGTATTTGTTACTAAAATAATTTGTTACTTCTGCTAAAAGATTTGGATAGTAGTAGGTCAAATGAATATTTTTAAGAAAAATATTTTAAGGACATTTAAACTTTATGAGATCTCATTATGAAATTGTGTCAGTTGATTTTTTGACACCCCTCAGGAGGCAAGGGATAATGTTCAGTTAGTCAACTTGATCTATCATAATATACTTTGGGGACTAGGGTCGCCAGAGAGACACTGTGGGCTAACCTAACCTCACCTAACCTAACCCAACCCAACCCAACCTAACCCAACCTAACCCAACCTAATCCAACCTAACCCAACCCAACCCAACCTGTACAAATAAGCCTTTAAACTTCTATCTTTTGGGCCTACTTTATTTTTTTCTATTTTCACACCTTCTTTGCTTTCTCTTCTTTGCCTCTTCTTCCTCTTTCACCTAGGCTTGTTTCTATGGGCAGGGAATCCAAGATGGGAGTGTACCTTGTGCATAGATTCTGTGTTCCCTATTGTTTATCTTAAATGGTCCCATTACTATCTTTGAATCACATTTCATGTCAAATGGGAGCTTTAAACTAGTGAAAGAAAACTTCTTTCAATTTACATACTTCCTTTGCTATCTCTTCTTTATCGTTTCTTCCTCTTGTTTCTTAAATTGCTGTTGCTATGCATAAAAAATTCAGTGTGGGAACACAGCTGCTGATAGATTCTCTATTTGATTACAGTCCCTACTTCTCTAAGGATCACATTTCATGTAGATTGGAAGCTTTCAACTTACTAATAACCAACAATAATCAATCGATTTAATTCACTTTCCAGATGAGGATCTCATCAAGTGGGGGTGGCCTGAAGATGTCTGGTTTCATGTTGACAAAGTGTCGTCTGCCCATGTTTATTTGAGGCTCAATACCGTAAGTTGGCATCCAAGTGTTTTCAGAGGTGTTAAGTGCTGCTACTTTTAGTGCATCCTACCTACTCCAGCGTTAGGCAGCACTGGCCCAATAACTGTTGTGAACTAAGTATTCCCAATGATGAATTGAAAGAATTTGACAAAACTGAATAATTTAGATTACAGTAGTTTATAGTCCCTGTACATTCATGAAACAGAACTATCCCCCTATCGTTTTCCGAGTACTCACCCTCTGAAAATGTTATCTGATGGTTTTCAAATTTTTCAACTGATGAACTTTCACTATGAAATATGTGGCATGCTGTGATGCCTATACTACATTTAACTTTATTGTATTAAATGGTAAATAGACAATTATTAGAATGAATATTGATTCAATTGAACTTGGCTCAATTATTCAGTCAATATTAGGAGACACAATATTACTTGCATACGTGTGGAATAAATATCCAGTGCATGGTGAAAAATTCCTTCTAAAACTTCAATTTTTCTCTTGTTAGATCATATTACAGTATCCCAAAACTTACAGTATTTTTTAATGAACCTAGGGAAAATTCGAACAATTTCTGAAATGAATTTGTTTCAACAAAGATATTTTCCTTGGTATAGAATAATGGAATCCCTTGTTTTTAAGAGTTTCTCGTGTTATATTAAATGGCAATGTGTGCATTTGTCCCAGCCACTTCAAAGTCATTTTGAAGGTCAGATGAAGTCACTTGACGTTTCTTCTTTACCTCACGGACTATATGTTTAGTCATGGAGTTTGAAATTTTGGTGGATGTTATAATTATAGTAGACTTGCAGTGGACCGATATGACGCAAATCTGTGAATTGTGTCAACAGTGGTTGAGATTTTTTTTCATATGGATGAAATTTCTCTGTAATCCAAACCACTATTATGTTACTGGACAATTACTTATATGGGCCATTCTAGCAGTTCTTTAGGCTTCAGACTTTTCCATATTAGAATTAGAGTGGTGAGTGATGACCTCCTTTTCATGTAGCTCTCAGAAATTGACTGAGGTTCAATGTTGTACTTCGATGAAGTAGATTGTGTTTCTAGAAAGTTCTTCAGCATTTCTGTCACATTTGCCACTGATTTGTTTGAAGACTATTTATTATCACTTTAAAATTAATTTGTTAGTGTGTTGGACTTCTGTAGGTATTATATCAATGCTTCAGGTATAATTCTGATACGGATTTAGTATTCGATGTACAAAAATGTATAAGGTCTTTAATTTTTATTGTTTGGTGCAGTGTAAATAAGAGATATAAACTTTAGACCATGTATCAGATTTTTATCACATCCACTGTATATCTGTAATACTGACTAAAATAGGATATCATTACAAATATAAAAGGTACACTAAGTTGAAGCTGCCCATATCACAGTGGCATTACATTCACCTCCCTTGAGTTGTGTGAGCTCACGTATGAAACTTTTTACAACTTCAATGCATAGTCTTAAGACTGCTTATGATGTAGATGTTGCCATTGGATGTTTCAGGTTGATCTACAAAAGACTTGTTTGTCCTGTTTTATAAGGTATTAAGTGTATCGTTAGTGAATAGGAGAAACAGATGTTTTAAAAAAACATAATGTCTGCAATATACTGATCTGTACCTTCTCGTGCCTATTTTTGTATGATGCCTGCGCAAGAAAGTCCTTCAAGCTTACCACATCACATTTAAAATGTCCTGCGTGTGGTGCAGGCAGCTAAAAAAATGCTTGTTATGAGTAGCTGTTAATCATCGGCTTCTTCAAGCAAATCGAAATTTGTCTCCTTTAATTAAAGTTTTTTTTACTCCTTGCTTAGTCTTGTATTACTTCTGACTAGTTGCGCTAGTCACAATGCTAAGTCATGTTTTCATGTTAATTCATGTTTAAAATGTTCGAATTGTAACGTTTTTATTGTTAATTCATGTTTTATCTCTCCACCTGCAACCTACAAGCCACTGTTCTCGAGATTTTGAAAACAATTCATTTGTACAGTTTTGTTGGTCATAAAGCTGCAAATAAAAATGATTGCCTTGAATTTCAGGGTCAAACAATTGAAGACATTCCAACAGCAGTGGTGGAGGACGCGGCTCAGCTCTGCAAGGCCAATAGCATCTCTGTGAGTCGCTTTTGATTTTGTCAACTTATTGCTTTTTAACCATTAAGATCCAAGCGTCTTAATCTACTGTCTCCCTGAGTTATTCTTGAGTTTATCGACTTTGTTGCCCAACTCTTAAGTGCCCATTTTTTATCAACTGTAAAATGTTTTGATTTTTACGGTTGTGTTAATACGAGGGCTGATCGAGAAGTTGGTAAACATGTTTGATACTGTAATATTTTCGACACCAGGAGGAGCTAAAGTGATCGGGATAGCATCGTAATCCTGTATAGTAGCGGATATTAGCGTTCCAGTGTGCTGCAGTGAGTTGTGGAGTGTGGTTGTTATTGTGGCGTCCGACGGATTGAGTAAAGTCCCGAACCTTGAACAACGTGCAAACATCAAATTTTTTTTGAGGGGATGAGGGGAAATCATCCCCTCAGGCAATAGGAGATGCAATAGGGTAGGTAGGTTAGTCCCTGGGGGAACATTTTAGGCTACCCCAGCTTCAGCTAGGTTTTTGGGAGAGTATGAGATTATTTATCTTTTCTTCCTCGTCCTTCTTAACTTGCTGTTTCTGTGTGCAGTGAATCTTGTGTGGCGACGCACCTTGTGTATAGATTTCCCGTTCTTCCAAGTCCGTACTAAATGCTCTCTCCTCTTTCGATGCGAGATAGTCTGAGTTACTAAAGTACTACTATCCTTACTACTACTACCACCACTACTTTTACTTGTTTCAAACTCAATAAACCTGTTATAGATATCAAATGCTTCAGCAAGCTTACAGAGGCACAGGTGTCACACACAAAACAGTTTGCAAGTGGTTTGGGAGGCTTAGGTAAGAATAAAAATCATCGTCTAGAGATTCCCGTCCTTCTCCATGTCTCCTTAGGCTTGTGTTATAGACTTGTGATGTCGTGTAATGTTTGTTTTTACGTCGTGCTTTTTTGGCTGAGTTCGCGTTATGTTCCGTGCGAACTCGTTTATTTAATTCAAATGAGGTTAATCAATATATGCTGCCACTACCTGATTTCCGAGCAAACTTTTTCTAACAACAATGTGATAAATGTTCATTACTTTAATTAGTCATTCAACGATAAGAAATGATGTCATATTTGATCGTATCGTAAATTATCTTGAATTTTCCGAGCAATGAAAATGATAATGATTAGCGTCCTGATAACGTCAAAGCTCATAAGATTAGAGGTTGTATTCTCTCTTCCATACACGTATCGCCTCATTGATCTCACTAATTCCGTGAATGCAAATTACGAGGGTTTCAATGCTCCATTAGATTTGAGATGTGAACGCAGGTTAGAACGCACCGTCATGTGTTATACCTTTTCTTCGGTAAAGGATACTTTTATTTCCTGGCCAAATAACGTGGACGTTGATGTAACGACGTATTTCGCTATTCAGAAATTTTCAAACTTGTTTTCGTAAAATGTGGAGTATGTATTGTAAAATACTACGGTAGGTGCCGCCATAGACTTCAGTCTCAATCATAATAATATAAATTCAGGGTGTGAAACTATGAGTGGAAAGCATGGACTGGTTAGAGGCTATGTCTCATTTAAACGCGTAAGTGCTTGAACTGCAAAAAGATTCGATACGTGACTTGCTCATATAGAAGATTCTTTGTTATCGAGTCTAATCCGCCTACCATCGAATGACATCAAATATAATCAGTTCTCTTCAAGTGGACTTCCCTATTTGATAAATATAAATAAAATAATATCGATTTAACGGCCGTCAATTTACTGGAAAAAAAAATGGGTAAGGAATTCTGCCTAATAAAGACACAACCACGTACAGGGGTTGGACAAAATAATGAAAACACCTTAGAAAATCAACGAAATATATTTTAATATGATGTAGGTCCACCTTTTTAGGTAATTACAGCCTTAATTCTCCGAGGTATTGATTTGTAAAAATTTTTAATTGTTATCAAAGGAATTTTAGCCCATTCTTCAGTTGAAACACCTTCCAGTTCTTTTACAGACGATGGTGGCGGAAATTAAGTTCTTACTTGAATCTCTAAAATCGACCATAAGTTCTCAATGATGTGAGGTCTGGGGATTGTGGTGGCCAGATGAGATGGTCAACTTTATTTGAATGTTCCTCGTGCCATTCTTTAACAATTCTAGCTGTATGGATTGGAACATTATCATATTGAAAGATGGCGTTCTCCTCCGGAAACAGTTCTTGAACCATAGGATGAACTTGGTCGCCCAAAATTCCTAAATAGTCTCGGCTGTTAATTCTTTCATGAAGGGAATCATTGGCCGACGGATTTCCAATAAATAGCACCCCAGATCATCGCAGAACCCCCATCATGTTTTACGGTTGGGAGGAGGCAGTCTTGGTTAAAGATTTCTTTCGGCTGTCTCCAAACGTACACTCGGCCGGAGGTCGAAAATAAGGTAAACGATGATTCGTTAGAGAAAATCACATTTTTCCACTGCTCGATGGACCAATTTTGGTGGTTTCTACACCGCTCTAAAGTCTAAACGCTTGGAAACACTAGTCCTTGAGAGCAGAAGTTTTCTAATTGTAGCTCTTCCGTAGAATCCAGATTTGTGCAGCTCCCGACGAAATTTTTTTTGTGAAACCTTGGTTCTGTCGGTATTCATCGAGGTCTGCAGTGATTTTAAGAGCCATGGTCTTGCGATCCTCTCTAAGAATTCGATTTAGAGTCCGACGATCTCTCTCAGACAACTTCAACTTTCGGCCAGACCTGTGCTTTGGTGAGGACGTTTTTCCTTTTCTTTCAAAGGCAGTCATTAATTTTGAGACAGTACCTCTTGAAACGTCAAGAATTCGGGCAGTTTCGGTTACCCTAGCACCTACCATTCGAGCACCAACAATTTGGCCTCTTTGAAAGTCAGAGAGGTATACCATTTTTTTACGGTTAGGACCAGATTTTTTTAGGTATCTGTAAAAAACAGTTAATTTAAATTACATCTCGAAATGGAAACAATAATAAACTTTAAAACGGTAAAATATGGCAAGTTTTAATTGTTAATAACATGGTCATAGATTATGATTCCAAAATGTTAGGGGTTTCTATCATTTTGTCCAACATCTGTATTTGCGAGAATGATCTAGATGGACACAATCAATAGGACAATTTATAGACAATACTTCGTAAAAGAACGCTGTTGCTGTCTAGATCGTGAATTTCTGGATTCCAGGAACGGGGCTTAGGCGTCGGCGGTAGAGTAAATGCACGTAAATAACTGCTTCACACTTGATCACTCTCTCTGACTGAGCATTGACGCCCTGCAGTGATGCAGCAAAATGCAACAAAGGGAATAATCGTCCCCAGAGACAGTAGCTTGTCGTCGAGTCCCGAATGCAAAATAAGATGTTTAATTATGAAGTTGATGTGAACCGTCTGATGAGGGCAAGATAGTCCATGTCGTCGACGAGCATCAATTGACTGACGCGGTATAGGATGAGTGCAAGTCGGCGCTGGGAGCCCTAGCGTGCGGTGACGGGACTAAAAGACTAAAAGGTTGGCTGTCAACAGACTGCTCACGAGGGTAAAAGCTCTATATACAAGGTCCCGATTCGTTTTAACGTCCCTCCACGGAAGTTTTCTTCCGACCGACGTCTAGAGAAAATAACTTGATGCGTTATAGCACGGGGGTTGAAGTAACCCACCGCTCGATTGCCCTGAACAAGTAGTCTCAATGTTACATTCTACTGTAAAAGTATTAGAGACGTATATAATAAAAGTCAGCATTTGTCTATTTCAACGTTCGCCTTTAATTTCTTACATAATACAAATATATGGGGTTTAATAATCTGTCACTTACAGGCATTCTTTTGAAAATTAAATCGTCACTTTTTTGTTGAGCGAGGGGCCCCGTGGTCCCAGCTAGTGCCTTGGCTATTGGCCTGTTGTGAACAGTGCTTTGCTATTGGCCTGTTGTGAACAGTGCCTTGCCTATTGGCCTGTTGTGAACAGTGCCTTGGCTATTGGCCTGTTGTGAACAGTGCCTTGGCTATTGGCCTGTTGTGAACAGTGCCTTGGCAATTGGCCTGTTGTGAACGCACTGTTCACACTGTTGTCACAACAGGCCAAGACACTGTTCACACTTGGCTATTGGCCTGTTGTGAACAGTGCCCAATCTTAATGGTTCCTAGGGGCATATGTTCGCTTTCTTATCAGATGGTTGCCCACGTAGACAAAATCTTTGGGATTAAGGTTTGGAGTAGCGATTAGTAGATCTCGACTTGGGTCCATGAGGGAAAATAATTTCTAATATACTTTTCTTTTAAATGGCCTGCGATTATCGGCGACGGCATTCCACAAGGGAAGCAGCAAATGCTCAGAGGCAGTTTTTTGACTGTTGATTCACATGGGGATCAACGCACTCATTTTTTTATACTAGTAGACTCGCCCCGACAAAATTGTGACAAAATATGATGCTAAAGTCTTAAGATGTCTGTTCATTTACGGTAACTCTGACATGAATTGTTATTTTCAGTATCACTGATACGGACTGCCTCATCTGAAAGTCTCGCTATTAGTTCAGGAATATGTACCAGGGAATTTTCTCCTAACTAAATCTCTAAGAGCGTGGCAGAGAGACGGACCAACCAAGCAAGCAACGACTGTGCATTAGTATACGGACCAACCAAGCAAGCAACGACTGTGCATTTCATTAGTATCTACTTAATAGATGTACAGGGGAATGAAATTCCCGATTTTTGTTATATGTTCATAACAATGTTTCTGAACGTTCAATGAAATAAATCTTAACTGAGCAGAACGTAGAAAGGGGATTCAAAAAGTTCGTGGAAAACGAACAGTTAAAGAAAACGGTCGAAGTTATGGTGTTTATTTTTAAACATATGCTCCATTTAAGTCAATACTCTTCTGCGAACGGCGATACCAGCCTTCAAGTCCTGTGTAAAACTGAGAGTCACGCGATTTGAACCATGTCAAAGTCGCTCTTTTTACAGCTTCAACTGATGGAAATTGGGTACCTGTTGATGATTTTTCCGGATTTGAAAATAATAAAAAGTCGGATACGGTTAAGTCTGGGCTATAAGATGGATGTCGAATGATTTTCCATCGAAATTTGCATAGCACAGCTCCTGTCTCCCAAGCGCCTTGTGGGGGTGTATTGTTGTGGTGAAAGAAAACGCGGCTATGCCGCTTTCCAGGGCGGTTTTCTGCGATTTTCTTGGACAGTTCTTTTGAAATGCCTTCCAGTTTCTTTAAATGGCTTCATAATAAGCCGCAATTATCGTTTTCTTGTCCTTGAGGAAGTCAACTAGCAAGATCGCCTCTGCATCCCAGAAGACAGTGGCCATAACGCTCTCTTGCACGTTCAACTTTTACCTTGACAGGCCCACTTCCACCTCTGGGCAGCCACTGATGCGATTGCGTTTTATCCTCGGCATCGTACTGGTGGAGCCATGTTTCATCCCCGGTCACAATTCTCTGCTGAAAAACTTCAGGGTTTTTATTCCACTTGTTCCAAACTTCCATGGAAAGATTTGCTCTGGTTTCCAGCTGTTGTGGGCGCAACAGCCTAAGAACCCATCGAGCGGAGCTTGCTCAGCCCCAACTGTCCACTAGAATTGTGTGTGCAGAGCCCCAGAGATGTTGAGTGTGTCTGATACTGATTTTGTGGTCATCGCCCATCCTTTTCAATGAGGTCGCGTGCAGCGTCAATGCTTTCTACAGAAACTGATGTGGATAATCTGCCACTGCGGTTATCATCATCTGTCTCATTTCTTTGACTTCTGAAACGACTAATCCATTTGGGGGCTGCTGATTTTTTTGATGCATTATCACCATAAACTTGTTTCTGGGAGTCAATGATTGGGCTGTTCCACCCAAGCTTCACCATGAATTTAATGTTTGTCTTCACCGCTATTTTATCAGAGGTCATATTCTTTAGCGGCTGCTGCCTTGCAATGGCGGCGCCGCGTTGTAACATTCATCTGAAGGTTCATGTGAGAACACGTTATAGAACTTCGGTACAAGAACGGTCTGGTGCATTGACATTAAAATCTTTTCATATGATTTTTAGTTATATACTTTTTCCACGAACTTTTCGAATCCCCCTCGTATTGTAACAGAAATCCTAAAGAATAAATAATATTGAAATATTTAAAAGAAATTTTAAAGTTCTTCAGCTGTATTTAAAGTTCATTATCCAAGCTTATGCTCTTCTTCGCGAAGAGCGTTTTCAAAGAAAATGGCCTGGATTACCTATTTGCTTAAATGTTGAAATAATAAATCTTTTCGGATACAAGGTTGATAATCTGAGCAAACACATTAGGGAGGCAAATAAAGAAAGCTTAGACGCATTGAAGAAGTGAGAAAGCCTATTCACCATGAGATGCTGCAAGAGGAGCGATGACATGAACACTATGAGAGGGTTATACCTAACTGGCGATGGAGGTGACCCGGTGGTGAGCATGGAGATAGGCCGTGCGGATTTGAATGCGGAGGAATTCTGGTCCATATACAGTTGGTCAAATAAGTATTCGTAACGTTCGAGAAAAA
>VOMN01059122.1:0-10609 GCA_014899125.1 Orchestia grillus | reverse complement strand
GCTCGCTCTTACAAACGTGAAACACGACTTGCTCAGCTCGCCCTAACAAACGTGAAACACGACTTGCTCAGCTCGCTCTAACAAACGTGAAACACGACTTGCTCAGCTCGCTCTTACAAACGTTCTCACAAAATTTAGAACGGTTCTCAACCAAGTGTTCGAGCTAATGAGAGCACACATTGCAACCTCACGACACAATAGGTGTGTGCGTGTGTGCGTGTAAGTGTTTGTGTGTGTGTGTCACGATAGAAAGTATGACAACTTTGACATGGATGACATGAGGTTTCTGAGCACAGTATGTATGGTAAAACAGTTGAATATCTTTTCAAATCCTGTCGTACGCTTACGGACCCTGAATAAAAAAATGTTCTAGCTCTGTTCTGGTGCAGTAACCTGAAAATTGCATATCTTGGTACCGTTTTAGGAAAATTCATAGAAAATATCAAGTTTTTTATTATATAAATATGTGTGTTAAGATTTGCAAATTTCACAACCAAATATAACTCTTTCTCTAGATCTCAAAGTGTCAATCGTGGGCTTTTTTTCCAAATACCCATAAATATCACTGACAATCAATAAAATATATCAGTACGTGAAACGTGAAATATTTTTATAATTTGTTCCATTCTAAAAGAAACGCTCGTAAAAAGAAATATTCATTATCTGCCGACACAGACAGAATATTTCGAAACTTTCAGAGTACAAGATTTTATCACATTGAATAAATTCTGTTGAGGTGCCAAGGTAATGATCAAATTCACCACTGGTCGCTTCGTGGTTGTATTTTGTGGTCGCTTACTATACAGAGAACAAAACTCCTTTCTCTTGATGATAGCATTGAGACGCGAGTAATTAAAGGATGTCGGCGACGGCTGCCATGATTGACATCAAAGAGTCCTCATATGCGCCAGCTCGTTATGCAGTGAGTGCCCTGACAACCCTCTGGACACTACAGATGTCCAGCTTAGTCTGTGCACTACTTAGTAATTGCTGGCTCTGCTACCCTTCCTGCTTAGTAATAACTAGCTTTGCTCCTCCTCTTGCTCAAAATTATTGGTTCAGCTACCCATTTTGCTTAGTAATTCTTGACAGCAGCTGTAATTATTTAGTTCATCAGAAGCACCGGTTGGCGGAGAGCGAATCGTGAGTCCCTGGACTCTACAAAAACAGCCGCAAGAATTTTAGCTAGCATATACACACATAAAGATTATGTTTAGGAAGCAAAGTATCAAACGGGTGAAAAGTAAACTTCCTAATGTTAAATTTTCCTCTGAGTAGGCACAAGTTTATGGCAATGCAGGCCGAATTAATGGTATCGGCCGTAGAAATCCGTAGACGGGATGAACAACATCGCAATGATCGGTTGAGCAATTCAGTTACAGTCGTCTGCGTGTCATTATTTAAAATTGAAGTTATCTGCAGTAAATTTCTCTAACAATAAATATATTTGTGAACTCAAAAAAGAGTATCTTGTTTGAGGGTAATTTTTTTCAAAAGTGATCGAAATTCTCAAAAGTAGCAAAAAATTTTGTAATCAGAACACTAAAATTCACCTTAACCCCATTTTATTAGTATTTCGGCTAAATGCTGGCATGTTTTTCTGAATAAAATAACATGTTGTGCTTCAGACGTTCGCAGTTCAGCTTAACTCTGTATTTCAAACTTAGGTTGAAAGTGAAAGAAATTTATAGTGAGCCATTTCATCTGCTGCACAGTACACTTACTGCGCTACTCTACGTCATTCATCAATTCTCACTACCAAAGTTTTTGCAAGTGAGATGATATTTTATAATGGGTCCGATATTTCCATGGATGGAAAACCAATCTTTTCAAAATATCAAAGGTAAACAACCAGGTATAGCAAAGGCTAACTCTCAATGAAGAATTCGAAATGAAAGAAAATTACTAGTCATTCACAACTGATCAATAAAAGTATGGAAAATTGGTATTTATAAGAAATCTCAGTACATAAGAATACGGGATAACTTTTTTGGAGGAGTTATGCCCTCTGAAATTCTTCATGCAAGCGCTTCAACACATATGGTTGTTCAGAGATTCTCACATGGTTGTTCAGAAATCCTGGATTACAAAGGTTAAAGTACGCTGAACAAGGACTACGATTTTTAAGATGATTAAAGCTAAGCTCTGGATCACAGGATTTCGTGGGCAGTGCGGTCGAATGTTAAAATGCAGGGGAGAAGCCAACGATTTCGATGACTGCAACCAGAGTGCTCAGCAACTCTCACGCACAGCGCTCGCTGGGTGGAGCCCGCATGCTGCAATGCGTAATGGGGCAAACAGAATTATAAACAAGGAAAAAACGCATAACAATTGCTAGAATACATTCAGAGATGTTGAGGCATTGTTCTCTTTAGTATTATTAGACGAAATAAAACTTTTGAAAGCTTACATTAATTACAAATTTTGTTGTAGTTGAGTTCGTCTCACTCAATTTTCGAAGAGAAACTTTTTCGGGGGCTTACTCTAAATAAGAAATTTTAAATATTTCACTGAACATACGACAAAGTCGCCTCTAGCTTCTGTACATTTTGAAATATTATATTTGACTTGTACAGAAATAACAAACCGCATTTTGAAAAACTCAGCTGATGCGTTATTCGTTCCGGATCTTTTTAATTCAATACAAACTAATCTAATCTTTCCTAATCTTTTTATCATAACAAAGGGCATACCGTTTAAGATATTGTGTCCCTTGTTGGACCACACCTTGTTAGAAACTCTGCAGATCCACTCGGTTTGACTAGAAAGACTTTCAGTAAGAACAAGAATTTACTCCTCAAGTTCCATTGCACTTCAGCGGCGTGGAGCAGTGGATGTATCTGCCACTTGACGCCAGTCACAGAATCGATCTGCGTGCAGCCTTCGTTTTCTGCCCGAGCTTTAATTGGCGGGTCCCTCATTTACATTTATCATGAGACACAGCAACTGTTTAGGAAATGTCCAATTCATTTGCATGTTTCACGCTCAGCAAACAGAAGCTTTTCAGGCCCTGACTGGAGGTCTCCCTTTGTTTGCCCGGGGCGATGGATGGGTTATTTCCCCAGTGCCTTCGCTCCCTCGCCCGTCCTCCATCACAACTCCAATTTTGCTGCCACTTTGCCCCTTTTCCACCTTCGTTAGGACGTTCCAAAGTTTATTTGACCCGTTTTTAGAACGGGGACTTCGGATTAACTGCGCTTCATCAGCTCTAATTTTGAAAATTCAACAGAATCTTTCATCAATAGTGGAATTAATAATCGTATATTCATCAAGTTCCTGACCTTGCTCCGATTTACGCGCGGTCATTTCGAGTGCTGCGACTTCATAGTCGAATATTGCCTCATTGTTTCTCAGTTGAAAGGGCAAATGTTAATGCAATGAACTTTTTAATGAGCGTGATCACTTGCCTACCTTGTACCTTACTCCTCGGGGTTTTCCTTTTGATTGACTGCAAAGTTGACTTTGAAGTTCAAATAAGGGCTACCAGAATAATTTCAAGTTATGATACAAATTTACACTTATTTACGCCACCAACGCGGCGGAAATAGTCCTACTTTGAGATGAAGTGCTCAGTGAATGCGACCTTGGACTTAATCCAAAGTTAAAGTTAAGCGTTTTTCTTAAGTTATAATGTAAACTTACTACATTTGCAACATCAGGAGTGAGAAATCATCCTTGTGATTTTTTAATGAATCAAGTTACCTAACTAAAGACGCCCATATGTCGGTGTTTTCCATTAATGAAGGGAAAACATTCGACTTCCTCATTTGCATCGATTATAGCAATAAAAAATACTTATATTTGCTCCGCTTTCAAAAAAGCATGAATCAGAAATTTGAAAACAAAGTCCAGGAAATAAATAAAAAGGACTTCTAAGGGGATCAAACAGAGCTGCTACGCCAGCCCAATTAGAAAATTGTTTTTCAATTGTATACGATTCGGATGAGAGCTGGGAGAATAAATTGAATTCAATTAAATCTCAACTCTCCAAATGAAAATGAAATGAAACAAAAAATTGATCGAGGCTAAAAAGTTAAAATTATTTCTGTTCAGGGGTTAAGTAAAATATATTTTATCTATTTTACAGAATCTCAGGGTAATTTTGCTAAAAAGTATCCGAAATTTTAGAATCCTAAAAGTCAAAAGAAGATACAAATGAATTCGTGTAATATCTTTGTGAATTTTGAGCAGTAAGTGTGATGACAAATTATAATGGCAAAATAACGTCGAAGAAAAACATGTCACATCGTTTCCTGATGCCTTCGATAACGCAGCTCCTTCCCTCGTAGAGGCAGGCCATAGGCATCACTGAATCACGGCTTCCTGCACCATAGGAATCACTAAATGAGGATTTTGGAAATTTAACAACCGAGAGACAAAATAATTGCTTTAAAATTATCCCTCACTATCATCGTATTTTCCTTTAGCCATTGTGCAAGACCTTTTCTTTACACAATTGTGGCAGCGGCAGCGCAGTGTTGTCGAACCGTCGTCTACTCTTCGAGCTGTATTTTAATTTATTTCGAAACTTAAAAATATGAATATCGTACAGGTTCTCCGTACATGTCACTCAAATAAGGAACTGCATCCAGAGCGCGTTAGCTCAAGAGAATAAAATTGAGCCGAACGAAGTAACAAGCAAGAATATAACTTATCGTACGATATTTTCTTGACGCTTCTTGTAGCAACGTAAACAATTTACGTGAAGACAGGGATGTCCTTACGTAATTTCCTGGCGAAACTCAATAAAACTACTGCGCACAGTTCACAATGATATTGCGAGCTATTGAAGACATGATGAGCTTACAGCACCACACGCTGTACTGACGACGATCAGGCATTCGCTTCTAAGTGCGGTGTCGATATTGCGTAGAAGCCTCGTTCGTTTGATCAGATTAGGAGGAAGGGACTCTTTGTTTCATCTCCTGTAAGCGCTAAGGCAACTAAGAAGGGACTCTTTGTTTCATCTCCTGTGAACGCTAAGGCAACTAAGAAGGGACTCTTTGTTTCATCTCCTGTAAACGCTAAGGCAACATGCGCCTTCGCTTCTGTTATTGACGTCCTTATTGCATCATGCTTCGAAAGTTAGCTAAGCTAGGCTGTTTTTACGTATTCCATTTGAAATATCCGAATTACTGGAAAGGCACTTTTAAAAGGGATTTTTTGACCAACCGTCGTTATATCGGATGAATTTAGAAAAATGAAAACTAAGAATGTTTGTGCTATATAATGGTTCTAAAGATCTTTACAAGTTGCAGTTGTAATCTTAGAACTCATTTTTCAATGCTATACGTATAACAAGAAGCTTCAAATTGATATTTCTGACTCTCAAGATAATCATCAAAATTACTCTCGGATTGGCCACTGTAGAACAACATTGGAAACCTTTTTGCGGATATTTTTTGAGCCGCTGAACAAAATTTCCATAACCAAACAAAAAACCACGTGTATTTTGACTTTAGGGGCGAGGGCAGGCGTCGCTCTCTCAGTACTCTATGTAATTGTGGAAAGAGATTAATGAAACAGTTCTAATCGCAACAGTTCAGTTAACGCAGAGTTCCCTTCTAAGGAGATTTCCTATTCTCAGGTAATAAATAATGTTGTAACAGCACACTACTGAAATCTCCACAGGAAAAATATCTGTATTAGTCGAAACGTAGCACATATATATAGAAACTACATGAGTGGTAAACATCAATCGTGTTATAGTTTATATTTGAATCATAACGTTAAATTATTGTAGTTAAGGAGTTGTAGCTCTTGGGGAGAAGAGTTTGAGGAGGATAACATTTTGGCTCATAGAGGTAATTTATTTCACAAAATATGAAAAATTTTAGAAATAGGTTTAAAGACAGAAGAAATCATAATCATTACACGCAAGAATTACGTCGAGCTCGTTGAAGCAATCTTCAATTTACGCTCATATTTTGGAATTGTTATTTGGGTACAGTTCCGAGGCCCCGCCCACAGTTTGTTATTCGCGGAACTGCAAAACTAAAACAATCTATAAGCAAGCTGGCAATCATTAGCATCGACTCTATAGAAGCTAGAATGTTCAATTAGTATTACTCCTCCGCTCACAGTATATCTCGAAAGCTCTTTCTTACGAAACTTCCTTCTAATCAGTGCCTTATAAACACAATGCACGTCGACTTTTACCCCAAAGTATCTACAGCTCGACACAGTTGCGTATAAACAAGAGCAGATCATTAAGGAACATTGCATATTTGGAGGCCTCAGTGCCTACGCTGACAGGATATTTTCCACAACACTCATTAGTACCCTGGCTCGAAGTAGGGAACTTGCGATGGGTCGAAGCTGGGCCAGCAACGACGTGAGGCTGCGGATTACGAAGGCCGGCTCTTGAGCCCCTCTGGTCCTCTGATGAACTTAATAAGGGGAATATTTTACAAGCAATTTATTAGGCTTAGGTACGATGGAACTGGAATGAGTGCGAAGGGGGAGTGACAAACGGACAATGCTGATAAATGGATCCATAAATTAAAACAAATCCTGCAAGAAAAGCTGCGAACACCGTAATGGAAGGGCGCTGTTGGCCGTCACTTATAATTGTTTTATCGGTAAAAGACCGGTTTTCCAACGACGTAAAAAAGTCATTTTTTTAGCAAAATGGTGAATTTTCAACACCGCGTGCTGCAAAACTAAATTGGGAAAGGATAGAGCAATGAAAATTTTCAGTAAATTGAAGTAATAGCGATTAAAATTCGGACGTTCGTCTCACGCATGTCTAATTTCATTAATAAATTGCACTCGTAGAATTTAAAATGAACTTCAGATCTGATTTATTTCATCACCATTGCGCAACGACAGCATACATTCCTCCTCCCACATCATCAACTGTGGAACTGTTTTGATCGAGAGCCACGCTTTGTTTTCCAAGGCTTACCCGTGCTGCAGCACAGTAGCCGTCATGGTAGCGCCATGGCTGCCTTTACTCCACCACGTTCAACTCTCTGTATTAAAAATAAGTAACCCTTGAATATGGTCTCCATTTTGAAGCATTGACTTATCATTCAAGCACAAGCAGTGTTAAAGTACACTGCTAATGTTTTAGAGTTTTATCTAGGTATTGATACATCTTTGCAAGCGTGATATTACTCTTGTAAAGATCATTTCCGTCGTTGTAGAAGAACATACTGGTAATTTTCCCTCTACTATTTTATGTTGAACTAAAACCCAATAACGACCGAGCCCTTGCTTCCCGTTGAAGGAAATTACGACTCCAGCATTAACTGACTGGTTAATAAGGCCTTGAATGGAACATTAGGATCAAATAAATATAATTCTAGACGGAACTCCTGTTGAAGACGGCAGACATACTCATCACACAAATCCTCAGGGGGAGTTGTAGGACTTGTTAATTCATTTGGAAAAAGTTTTGATATTCGTTATGAATGAACTCTGTGCGGCAAAATTATTCTGGAAATAAGGATTTAAATTATGTACTCTCTATCGCTTGAAATTATTTTGTGCTACATGAAGCTGTCCCTTTCTTTCTGCAGGAAAAAGGCAGCAGAGGAGCCCGACTCTGGCTGCTGCGTTGGCAGATGAGATCAAAGAGGCTCGGCAATCGAAGGGATTACGTGTGCTTAAGGAATCCGACCCCACTCTGGCCTCAGAGTTCCTGCAAAACTTCATTTTTGACTCCCATGTGTTCCGGACGAGCGCTGGTCAAGTCTGATGGATCTGAAACGAGTTTTTTCCGTTTAAAACTTTTTGTTTCCTTGATGGCATATCAGAGAGAAGACCGTACATCAGGAACAGGATTAAAGTGGTTTTGAAAATTTTGAGAATGCAAAAATCAGACAAGCCTTCTCTTTCTCTAGGATAAATAATTTCTCTGAAAAGCAACCCACGAATTGGAAGGAAAATAGAATAACGTACGTTGTTTCGACATTATGATTATGTCGCAGCGACGATTAAAAATTACGCCAACAGCCTCGTAGACACTTGATGAAGTTACTTTAGATCATCCGGTCTGCCTTTTTGTCAATGATGATGAAATCTAAATAATGAATTGAAATTCATAAAAATTGAGTTATATTTTAGAATTTAAACCCTACCTCCGTAATCAATTTTTAAAAAATAACTTGATGCACATTGAGGTTCTCCCAACAAGTGAAGGCCCGCCGGTGTAAGCGGTCGACCCAGCAGCTCTGTCACACAGCTCGGCTGCGGCGTCGTTTAAACTTTCTTCATTCGAAGTGTCAGGCCCTGGTCCAGTCATGCCGCCAGTGTTGCGTGCTGACGTCATCCAGGTCTGGTCCAGTCATGCCGCCAGTGTTGCGTGCTGACGTCATCCAGGTCTGGTATAGTCATGCCGCCAGTGTTGTGTGCGACCGTCATCCAGTTCTGTTAGTCATGGCGCCAGTGTCGCGATCAGCCACCGTCAATTTCAAGGGTTAAAGTATAAATATCTTCCTGATGGAAAGGCAAGTATAACGATTAAAATATTCTTCCTGAAAGACATATTCAGATTGGGCACTTATTTTAAAATGAGACACACTGAACTTAGAGAATTGAATGATGAATACACTTCAGGAGCCTTACTCGTACATTGATGAAAAAACAATCATAATTCCCAAGGCTAACCGAGTGTACTGGGTGCCCGCAGAAACAGCTTTACAGACAGCACGGTTTTCCTGATGTCAACAAGCCTAGATTTCATGTCCATTGATCCCGTACGATCAAGAATAACAAACTTTACCTCGATTGTCTGCTCCGAATGCAAACAAACCGAGAGCTAGAGAGACCTCGTCAGTGTTGCACATCCGAACACGGAATTCATCCGAGTCCAAACGATCCTAATTCAGCGGACGTGTGACTCGGAACACGCGTCTCTTGAGCAGACGAATCGGTTGTCGAGATCCAGGATGCGGTCGTTAGCATCGAGGACACACTCTCTCTCTCTCTCACTCTCTCTCTCTCTCTCTATCGCTCTCTCTCTCTCTTTTCTCTCTCTTTCTCTCTTTCTTTCTCTCTCTCTCTCGCAGATCACGCGTTTATTTTTGTGTAAAAGGGATGACGCGAGCACGAGGTGCTCTGAGAGAGGCTGTTCACGGAGCGTACTTGTCATTCTTTTGAACTTCTTGAAACAATGCTATAGAACTTTTCGCATGGCTAATCAGGCATATATATTTCTAACATTTACATGTGACCATAGGGAATAGTTCTTGTACTGTATTCCGACTTCTCCAGTTTTTTTCATTTGAATTGTAATACTGATTTAGATTTTTGGACGTGTTACCTTTAGGCATATTGAAATTATAAAAGCGTTTATAGCCAGCCAGATGTGATAAATTGCTGGTGTTTTCCTGCGAACTCAGGCGCTTTTTTGCCAGATTTGCTGCTCACATAAATTCTTAATATCTGTCTGGTATATTAGTACCAAGTTGGAAAAATACAAAATATTCTGCTATTACGCCACAATTTACAAGACGCTCCATAATTTTCAAAACCTTCATCGTTCTCACTGTGTTTCAACAATACTTGAGAAGCAGTACACAACTTATTTTTCTTAGCTGCTTTGATTGATTCTTGATTCCTTGATGAAAATACCGTAATTTTTGCAATACATATGAACGAACTTTTCTTCTATTTGCATATTTCATCACAGCAAGTCAAACTGACGTTCATCCTTCTACCGCAACTGCGAAAAAAAAAAACAAGTTTACTGCCTCGATACATTCTCAAATGGCGGAATTCACACTGCAATGTTGCGGCGCTTCCCTTCAATAACAATTTGAACAATTGTTTTCGAAGCTGACAGTTATTGCTCCTATCAAAAGCCACAACCAATCTGCAAGGCTAGCATGGGCTGCGTCACGCACAGGCGCTGCGTCGCGTCGACAGCCTCCTGCAACGCGTCATGTTATCGGAGGCTCTGGTCTGGTACGTCTGGTACGAAGAGTCCTACAAACAGTGTGGCATTTTTTCGGGGTGATTTTAGTTAAATTAACTTGAAAGTCTGCATCATGCTTTGTTTCAAGCTTCGATATTTTTAGGCTTTGCGCGGAAGTGAAAAGCAAGTGCCACGACATTAGGTCGTATGATGTCGCATTTTGGCCAGGGTGACAAACAGGAAATTTTGTGCCCTTCAGCGCAGCAGGTGAGAGACCCTTGTTGGTGCTGTTCTTTGAAATGCACGCCCACGAAAAAATGGGAAGCGTTTCTCTTGAAAATACATAGGTTTGAGTTAGATTGCATCATCGAAATATCCAATCAAAACAACCCCAACAGGACAACCCAGTCAAGACACCCCATTATGACACCCCCATTAAAACACCTCCATTGAGAAACCTCCATCGAAACACCCCCGTCAAGAAACTCCCATGAAGACACCTCCATCAAGACACTTCCATCAAAACACCCCCATAAAAACACTCCCATCACGATATCCCATCAAGATACCCCATCACGACTACCTCCATTATGACACCCCATCAAGATACCCCTATCAAGACACCCCCATCAAGATACCTCCATCAAGACACCCCCATCAAGATAGCCCTATCAAGACACCCCCATCAAGACACCCCCATCAAGACACCCTCATCAACACACCCCCATCAAGACATCCTCATCAAGA
>VOMN01059112.1:0-23171 GCA_014899125.1 Orchestia grillus | reverse complement strand
TGTGTGTGTCTGAGAGTGGAGCTGGGGCCTGGGTGGGCGGCAGAGGGCTCGAGCGCTCCACAGAGGGTGCAGGGGCGGACAACGGTCAACGCAGGAGGGAGATTTAGTTGCTTTATTGCAGGGCTGATCAACAAAATTTGGAAACTCTTTCTTCTTCCGAAACGCGTTTTACTCGTAGTTCTGTTCTGAAGTGTACTCATATTTCACTGCTTTCAAACTCCATGTTTGAAACCGTGTGTGCATTTATCGCCATACATCGACTTAATTTGGTCATTTTCTTGCCAACATGACGTAAAGAATTTTGCGACATTCTTAGCGAAATCCAAGAGCAACGTGTTAAATTTCTTGGACAAATCCATCCAATCCAATGTGCAGCATTGAATCCATCAATAGATGCATGTACTCGAAAAGTGTTCCTGCTGTGTTTGTAGTATACGAAAACAGGGCTAATCTATTGGCCAGTATGATATTGAGCCAACGTGCTCTTCCAAGAATGTTCAATGATTTGTGCAGAGTAGAAGAGCAGAAGCCGAATGAAAAATGAATGAACTTAAAGGAGGTGGTTAGAATGCAGTTCATATAGCTATGAACCCCGGAATTGAATTATGTAATTAGAAATGACTTACTAACTTGAATGAGGCTAAACACGATCACTGAACACTCATTTTTTGACTCATCCTGCGTCTGTCAAGATAAACCTAAATTTATGATCCGTTAATCGTACATACAAATGGTTTGTAAGTTTTCCTTTAGTAATTGTGCCAAATCATCGTATGAAATTATTTGAACTGAGACTTATAAATGAGTTTACTCAGACGAGATAAGCATGAGCGCTGAGTGAAGTAAATTTAGTGTAACGTCGACTTATGAACACCCCGCCACTGGCAAGAAAGTCGTCATATGCACTAAAATTCATTAGAAAGTTGGTCTTCACGCAAATTCAGCGACTTATTCTTCCAAATTTTTGTTCTTTCGGAGAGTTTTTCTTAAGCTGAGAGGTGATCGTAAGTCGAGGTTCCCATGCATCCCGTAACTCCGATTAACGGCATGGCTTGGCCTGCCCTCCGCAAGCGAGGCATGCGAGTCCAAATGTTCGCTTTGCAGATCGGATGATCTGCTTTTGTGATCGTCCATTCAGCTTTTTATTCGTGAGGTCATCGTTTGAGTTTCGTTCACATGTGTCATATGTCATGATTTAGGCCTGATAGGCCAGATTCATTGCCGGACTTGGCGGCAGAAAAATTACAAGGAGGCACTTACGCGGGTCTGGACGGCTCCTTTGCCGTTCCAGTTTTCTGAAAATCGAGCCTTGTCAGCCAGCAAGGAACGAGCCGCTTACAGCTGAGTGCTTCGTCGGATCTGCTCTACATCCCGGACAGACATGATGCTCAACAAAAGTCGCATTCAAGCTATGGCTACCATTTACGAAGACTGAATTAGGAAGGTGGTCACATGTCATCTGAGTATTTACAGTAAATTCCATGCACCTCTTACTGCTGAGGGTCGAGAGGAAGGAATGACGAGGAAATGAAGCATTCATAGCAATGCACTAAAGCTCAAGCAAAATTTCAGATGGACCAATGGAAATGGAAATACTTACGTGGGCAACGTACCTGTTGGCAATATATTCCGACCTCAAGTAACTGAAGAGAATTCACCAAGCGCATCCTACTGAAGCAAGGTTTGATTAGCTCTCTCATTTCCCGTATTTTGCAGTCGCAACAAGGATATGTTTGTCCCATATGCTTCTACGGTCCCGCGTTGATGGCGAATCCGTATTTTCGACACAACCATGGAGGCTTTCACGAGTCAAAAACTCGGTTCATTTGAAAGCCTATTTCATCACTCATTCTCCAAGTACTTTAACCTAACTGAAGGGAAGCGTTCACCATTTGTTATAATTAGAAACAACACCAGCCAGTGATTCATCAAGCATCAGTGTCCAACACAACAAAATAAAATGCTAATTCGTATTCGACTAGACAGAATTTACAATATGTAAGCTGTTCGTCATACCGTTTACGGTAATTTGAATATAATGTTTTGAAGGACACAGGATAACATTGTGTATGTATACAGTTATTTATTAGAGAGCTGTTGTATGCATATAACTTTTTACTGCATGGTATTTCCATCCCGAACGTCTGGACTCAAAGTTTCGTCTCTTGATACTGGTATCCAAATTTTCCCCTCATTGTGTAGGTTTTTTCTCATTAAGGAAAAATACATTTACGCTCTCGAGAACAGCATTCCATTAGCACTGTTTTGATGACTTTTATTTTCCTACTAAAGTAACAGGCGATTTTGACCTATAAGTTCGCTTACAATAATGAACAGTGAGCTTAACCTAAATTACCTTGAATAAACCAGTAGACGAAGGTCTGTACTAAACTGTAATGATTTAGTCACCTGAAATGCTTTAAAAAAGCGTTGCCAACCTCATTTCTAGTGAAGGAACTGATGACGATTTTTCCTTCATCAAGCAATAGCGCCGATACTGGGTGTAATTGTCTCGAAATTTCAAGTTAATATGATATCAAGCTTCGCTATTATATGTTATACAAAGTTCGTTCCGTCAATTCCGGGAAAAATACCGATTGTGTTCGCTAGTAAATTATTGGACAAAGGTTTCTGGACCTGCGGGCGAAAATCGTTCATAGCTTGAACTGATGGGTGAGCGTTTTTACCTTTGCCCTTTTCAACATATTCATATTTTTTTTACCCTCGTACTATCGATCTCATCTTTAGACGCAATGCTTCAAAATGGCGATGACTCCCCTACCTCAACAGCATATTTTCGTTTGTAAGTAATTCTATAGCTTCTATGAGCAATTGGGACGTGAGATTTGTGAATCTTGTCCCGTGAAGCTTCCAATCAATCACCCAAAGCAGCGCCAAGAGGGTGCCTTCACTGAGGCCATTGTTTCTCATGCTCAGGCTGGACTTCTATGCAGCTCGCTAGAATTTTCTGCACCGGCGCCATTGCTGTGATTGGTGGCAGGACTTTGCTAATTTCCACGACACGCTGAGTGACGCTAAGTTTGGCTGCAATGAGCAACTTTTTTAATATTGTTTGCGTGAAGTGTCCTCAATCTTGATGATGAGTGTCGCTCGTTACGCGCTCATTGCTCGCAACGCGAGAAAGCAACAACAAGTTCTCTTTGTCGGATTCTACATCACGGACACGAACTCATTGTGGTGGCTCAAAATTGTCATAAAGTTGCCACCAACTTAGGTTTATTTACACTCA
The DNA here is from genome assembly GCA_014899125.1 of Orchestia grillus. Lineage (NCBI taxonomy): Eukaryota > Metazoa > Arthropoda > Malacostraca > Amphipoda > Talitridae > Orchestia > Orchestia grillus. The sequence continues at coordinate 19,921 of VOMN01059112.1, read as the reverse complement.
TTACCGTTAGAACCCAAAAGAATGGTCTGATCAGAACATTTTTGCAGAGTGTGTTGAAAAATAACTCATATCTGACATCATTTCATTAGAAAGTAATTTTAACATCTTGAATTATTGTATCACTAAAGCCTTTACTCATGGGTAGGCTTATCAATAAAAGAGGATAGTAATTTCAAAGGAAGAGCCGAAAGTAAATTAACGTCTTGAAAAGACATAGTATCGTCATCAAGAATATGTACCAATTCTTGCACCATACCTCTCAAATGCGTTTGCCCATATCCCAATTCTTCAATTAAATTCAACATTGTCATTTCGTACAAAGATATGATTCGAAGAAATGTAATTGACTGATGAAGGTTGGGAAAAGTCTAGCGAAATATTAGCCCAAACATTTTTTGTCAATCCAGTGGTACACAAATTACAGCACGTAGGTGCGATACACTGCAGATTGTATGCGATATACATACATAACGCATAACTATAACCGATCGTCCTTACACCTTCTTCACATTAAGTTAAAAATATGTGATGCGTTATACTAAGTGTATTTTTAACTAAGTGCTTTAAAATTAACCGTAAACTCTGCTCAGTTGTGCTATCCATTTACGCGTACTTTATAGGGTATGATAGGAATTCCAACCAAAACACAGGCTGCTAAATTACGCAAGCGTATGGCATTGGTGAGAATGCGTCATGTTTGAATGCAGGAAAAATTCCGGCGCAAAAGAATTTTGTACGGCTACTAGACTTGGTTCTTAATCGCTTTAAAACCGTTAACGCCCTAATGAATGTGGTCCGAACTGCATCAGGCGTACGCTACGAGGGGCGCTGCGCAGGGTGCTCCACAGGGCTCAGTTCGTGGTCCGCCACATTTCGAGGATGTCCTCGACGCTAGTGTGGAGTGTGCACTTCGCTTTCAAGGGCCGCCCTCACCTCAATGTTAGTAGCATAATTGCCTCTCGAACTCTTAACTTTACAGCGCTCCTATTCTCGAAAATACACATTGTCACTCAAGGGCTTGGTTCCAAAACGATGGGTCATTGTGAAATTCCGTTCCAAATAAAAGGCAGTAAATATAAAATCGTGTGACCCAACGATGTCCTGCAGCATATACAATTTTTACGTAATACTTACACCAAATAAATCTATATTCTCATTAGTCTGCGAGCAGCATATGGTCAGTCTCCCATTGTTCTCCATTCATTGTGATGCGTTTATATTGATAAAATTTTTATTTTTTTATTTTCATTTGTTTTTATCACCGATGATTCACCTGTAAAAATTGTTTAGAAAATTTTCAAAACTCTGCGAAAGCTATTAAATGAAATTTTGGCTCCTCAATTTATCAGTATAAATTAACTTGTTTGGAGCTCGATAACAGACACCAAAGTAACACCCCCAAAAATACTCTCTATTGTTCTGAGTTCTGATGAAGTCCAGTCGATATTTAACGAGATTTTTACCAATTGATGCAGCCTAAACTATTCCCTAGTGCTTGAATTTGCCACAACCGCATGATATGAGCGAGCAGGCAAAAGTAATTTAAAGAGCTGTTGACTTTACACCGACGCATTATTTATGTCGCTACTTTTATACCATTCATTAACAGTCAGATATGACGGAATGAGTGGAAGAAAGCAGTAATAAAGTGAATTAAAGAGTTCTGCACTTCATAAAATAGATAATATGGCGAAGTGCAGCTTTTACATATTTATGTACTTAAATCGTGCATATATTGTATTACTGTTTGGAATTATCGCCACTCGCTAACGTTTGACTTTAGAAAAAAATTCTAATAAGGCAAAATAAAGAATTGACTTTGTAGTTCTGATGGTAAACCAAGAAGCGTATCACTATAAGAATTAAGATGCATACCAGAAATGAAACTCGTCAACAGAGCTGAATAATCGGGAAGTATAAAGTGTTCCACAGAGAACACTGAATTTGAATGTGACAACACTTCTGTGTCATGAAGTTCGAAAACTTTTTTTCATCATGTTTGGTATCTCCTTTTACTCTGAATCAGGATTTTTTTGGTTACCTAATCGTGTCGGTGCGTCGAGCAATAGTTCACAGCTGCGCAACGCTTTCTCTCCGTGATGACATTCTTTTCAAATTTGATACACCTATTTCATGATCATTTGGAACACCTTGTCCGATAGAAATTTTAAGAACGTAACTGCAGAACCTTATTTCTTTTTTCGATACAAATTACAGTTTCTCTTTGGCTTCACAACAACCTCTTCCATAAAATTTTAGGGGCAGAGTCTCGACTAAACCGAAATATTTTTGTCATATAAAAATACTCTCTTATGATACTTGAATTATTCGAATGAATTTAGTGCATGAAATTGCAGGAGAATACTTATTTATACTTATAGTATGATAAACATATCATACTATACATGGAAGGCTGACAAACAGAACTGCAATGAAAGAATGAATTTTTCAGTACCCATTTTTTGCTTTACGTAAACATTTGTTCGAAAATTGCTCGATGGACTTCTTATTCGACGACTTCTTTAGAGCATGATAGCACCTCAAAAATTGGCGTGCCTTCCGGGAATCGCAGATGTTGACATCGTAAGTCAGGGAGTCCGTGGATCAGAAGACGAGCGCTGGACTTCAGGCACCGAGAACGCGTCGACTGATATTACGACGCTAGGGCCGGTCGCTTTGGACCTCAGCCAAACGACTACAGTCGTCAATATCTTCACAGTATTCGACGATAACTCGCTCATAGCTGCTGATAACTAGAACCTTTACTAGCTCTTTTGATAAGGACATATTATAACCAGAAAAAAATATTGTTATTTTGAATTAATAGCGTGTACAAGATTTCCTTAATTGTGCTTTACTTTTATTTAATACGCTATAGCTAAAAAAATTTCTTATCAGTGAGTGGAGTATGCATGTTTTCGCATGTATGTTTGAAATGGCTAAGGTAAAAACATATAATCATTTCTTGGGACACTTTGTTGATGAAGTCATCAGTACGTGAACATGAGTTGTGTACGTTGAAATTAGCGTCTGAATCTTTCTCGTGTGCGCTAGCTGTAATAAATATGGTAAACACGCAATTACAGATTTTATTTAGAATCGCTATCATGTTTAGTCCGACACATGTTCAAGTAAAGTACATATTCTTTACGATCGTTAGCGAAGAAACTAGAATGGAAGTTTTCCATGTTAATAATTTTTTCGTTAGAATTATCTCTCACATCAAGAAGCATCAGAATCAAGGTTCCTACACTGGATGGTCATGTACCTACGCTTACATAGCTGTTACTTGTCTGTAAAAAAGTCAGTTTTTGCGATGCTTTGGAATTAATTCTTTATGTATAACTCGTAGATGTCACGACCTGGTATGTGCCTGAAATCTTCGACGACCTATCATTATTCTTGACCAGCGTTTTTACTTCTGACCAGAACTCTTCTGCAAGTGCAAGCTGAGAGTGGGATACATTTCTACTCGAACATCCCACGTGATGCTACAATGTTTCTTTGGTGCTTATTGATATGTTCCGGGTAATATGTTAGCAAAATAGTTGAAAGCTCTTAAATGTACTTAAGAATGCATCACATATTTTTACCTTAATGTAAAAAAGGTATAAGGACGGTGGGTTTCAGTTATGCATAATGAATATCGCTCACGATTGACAATATATCGCACCTATGAGTTATAGCTTTCGTACCACTGGGTTGTCAAAAATCTTAGGGCTGCTATTTCGCTACGTTTTCACCAACCTTCAACAATCGAAGAGCTCGAGCAATCGAAGAGCATGTTTGTAGCTGGCTATATTGTAGGTTAAACTGTATCCAGGACGTGCGACGGTATGCAGGCAAGAGGTGCGTGAGAAGTTATGTACATGCGTAGGCCCCGCTTTCTTGGCCATGCCCCATGCAGAGATAATATAATCAAACAACGCCAAGGAGAGAGCGAATGCGGTAACGGGATACATCTCAAGCTAGCGAGGGAAATTCCAGAGCATATTTGAGACGGACCAACAGCTACATTCCAAAGCTGTAAGCGTGAGAACGTGAGTCTCGATGTGGCACAACAACGCTTGGCACCACCTCAGAGACGGGGAGTTAATGAGACAGTTTGGGATACGAGAGGTAGTGTGAGAGAGACAGAAGCAGAGGTCGGAGCTATTGAACGCAGAGCTTTAGGCGTTGTCGGGAACTTATTGTAAGTCCGAGAGCGAGAACTTGATGGAAGTTCGAACTTGTTCGAGTAAGGAACTTAGTTGTATTTAAATTAACCTCTATTAATAACATTAAGTTTGTCCGTCATTAAATTTTGTGATAACTCATCGGAAGCAACTCACTTGTGAACTGTCAATCCTTTAAGACATCAGAGATATGGTTGTTCGCTGCTTGATAAAAGGTGCTCTAGTGGGTTAATTCACACTACGGTTGTCCAAGTTCCTACAGAACTGGACAACAATTTCGGGCGATTCATTCCTTGATGTTCCCTGAAGAACCATTTCGGGTGTGGGTTTTTATCTTCGCGTTACTGACAATCCTAAAGTGAGTATGTTTATCCTGCAAGTCCGCAAACGTGGGAGGGCGCGGATCTGTTGAGTCACGGATTGTAGATTGGAAAAGTAAAACTCTGAGTTATATCATTCTAGTACCAGGCTGATTAGCCGTGGCTAGGCTTCCAGCTAGTTCGGTCTCTGATGTATGCGATGCACTTTCGTACGACGAAGCTGTTATTCAGCAAGGGGAATTTTCACTGTTCCCTTTACCACGTTTTACTGCCCGACTCATGTTTCATATATGTCATAATTAATTAATTTACGATAAACGATTAAAAACGAGTTTCATTTCTCCTCCGGAGTATCGTTGGATCTCTGCGTGACCTGACTGCTCGGCTGGAACGCTACCAAAAAGTAAATGTGGAAAGCCAGCTTGGACACGAAGCCGAATACGAATAAAGTTTAAATTGGAAGAATCGTATCCACTACTTACATAAAAAAACGTTTAATGTTCAATATGTTTATTTTATAAATGTTCCTGCGACACATATAAGTTGCGTATGTTACTGCATCTATAGAACTTGAGTAAATTATCTAATTAATGTCTTTTTAGGGAGCAGAAGCGTGTTTCGCAACACTAAAGCTAAACATTTTTGATAGCTCTTACATGCAATAATTTTGATCAAGCTACAACCTCTGTGAGTGTCATTTGAATCTATTCCTTTCTACGCATCTCTCTTGAGGTCTACGCCGTAACGTTTAGTTTAAGTTTTCAGCAATTTTTTGGTGAATGATAAAAATATTAAATACAAAGACCATAATACATGAAAAGTGTCGAAGATATAAGTTATCAATTGTTAAAATACAGATACAATTTTATACGTTTTCTCAATATTTTCAGTACACTCTTAAGATAAGTATCTGAGGTTTCATGAGATATGATTTGAAGAAGTGGAGTTTAGCGTGTACATACTCGTTTTGCATTGAGGTCATGTATGTGTTGGACCAGTACGATGGCTGGTTAAAAGTGTTGTACAATTTCCAGTTTAAATCTTACAAACTTAACTTCAACGTAGTTAAACTTCCAGAATAGTACTGAACTTTCGAACTGCTCAGGAAAAGAAGTATCGTAGAATAAGTTAAATACTTAATATCTAACATTTCGTGAGGTACTGAATTGCTACTGTGGTACTATGTACTCCTATTTAAGAAAGTGTTCTCAATCTTGGCCACTTAGTGCAGTGAAAAAATATGTTCAAGTATTTCATGAAGTATTCTTCGAATACTTTTGCTCGAACAACTGCAATAATACATAAACAGACATGAAAAATTCACATTCGAGAGAAGTTTTTGATCGTAAAATGCATCAGTTGGCCTCATGCAGCTCAGGCTCCTCGTAATTAACATCTGTGTCGAGGTCCCATTCCAAGAGGTAGGTCTCCAGGTACTCGAAGGAGGGTCGGTCGTCCTTGTTTCTACTCCAACATTTTTGCAGGCAATCGAAGAGTCCTTCAGGACACTCGTGGGGGGTCTTGGGACGTGACATTCGGTAGCCGGTGGGCACCAGCTCCACGACCTCGTGGTTGGTCATGCCTGATGGACAGCGGGGTGCGTTCGTCACGAGTCTAAACAGAGCGTCCTGAGAAAACTTTCAAACGCATTTGCATGTGCAGCTCGCTCTGGAGTTCATAAACATTCTATTCAAACCTACTGTTACAATTTTTGATACCTCGATGCTACCACCTCCTCGTACAGAGATCGTAACTATTTATGTATAGTATTAATAGCATTTTCTGTATTGGTCAAGACAAAATGAACAAAAGAAAGTATTGGCTGATGTGAAGTAGCTCAAAGGAAAACAAATAGTACAGGATATTCGGGGAAGAACATGCGAACAGAAGTGAATGTATCTTCAAACTACAATTATTGGTTACATGCTTGTCGTTCACAATACGAAGGCACATCCATCACCTCGGATTCATCATAGCACTGAATCGCTCAAAGTGTCAAAGCCTTTATTGCTAGGGTACTGTTTTGCTCCAGGTGTTAGCACCTCTATCACCAGAGTACGGGTGTGCGCCAAGTATCAGCACCTACATTACCAGGAACTCACCAGGGTACAGTTGTGCGCCAAGTATCAGCACCTCCATTACCAGGAACTCACCAGGGTACAGTTGTGCCCCAAGCGTCAGCACCTCCATCACCAGGTACTCACCAGGGTACGGGTTTGCCCCAAGCGTCAGCACTTCCATCATGAGGATCCCAAAGCTCCAGACGTCGCTCTTGATGGAGTACTGACCGTAGGAAATGGCTTCTGGGGCCGTCCATTTCACTGGGAAGTTCTTACCTAAAAAATACAAATTGAAGCGGACACAGCTGACAATTCTGCCACGGTCTGTGATCTAGCAGTTATTGAAAGACTGAAACTGAAATGCTTAGTGCTCTGGGGGAAGGTAGTTATATTTATAAGCAAGGTCTACCTCTGCAAAATCCATGTGGTTTCTCAGGTTTACTTAGTGTTAAGTACAACGTAGAAAATATAGACAGCTATTATAGAATGACGCTTCTTTATTGTGTACGATAAAATTAAATGCACGAGGCAAAATTTCTGCTACGTATTCTGGCGTACAGTAGCACAAGATCGTGATAAAATACCAAAATTTTGATGAATTGCCCAGTTTATTTAGTTATTTCATTCCATGAGAAATGTAAAAGTTGCTAGCAAAACATATCACATCGGATGCACGCACTGTAATAAATTTGATCTTGGTAACTTTAACTGAAGTAAAAAAAAACACGGAAGATATCAAATCTGAATGTTCTCTAGTGAAAATATCCTTATTTTATTGGTTTTATACTTCGCCGACTTACAGTACAGGAGCAACGTGAAAATTTAGGCGCGAGACAAATTTTAGCTTTGTCTGATGCGTAGAAACGAATGTACGGATGTTCATTTTTCGCATTTACCAACTAACCATGAACAGCATATTTCTCACGACTAATTTTTTTACAGCTCATTCGTAAAACTCGTTGTAAAGAGCGTTTTTTGGATTTAACTAGACGTAGTCCTCTTGGAGGTGTTGAATTAAGCGTCTTTAAAAATAAATGTATTAGAAAATTTAAATTTGCAAGACCAAGTGCATTTCATCTCTCCGACCTCTGTGGACGGACAACTTCGCTTCTCAGACCCACGGTTCAGAATCCTTCAACAATGAACTTCTGGACGAAAACAAAAGAGAAATATTACCTTTTTCGTCTGACACTAAGTAATTTTACACTCACGTTTAGATGACAGTTGTGAAAAACTTATGCACATGCTATTCGGGAAGATCAAGAGGTTTTTCGCACCAAACGTATACTGGAATTTCTTTCCCTACCGGCTACGAGTACATGAGATGTCTCGATTATAAGCGAAGATTTTCTTTAAAAGATTAAGATTACTTACAATTGTTGGGGCTGTATTCTCCATTCTCCACAATCCTGGCCAGGCCGAAGTCGGCCACTTTGCACTGCGTGTTGGTGTCCACCAACACGTTGCGGGCGGCCAGGTCGCGGTGGATGAGGCCCATATCCTCCAGGTACCTCATTCCAGACGCCACCTGACGACGGTGCGCAGAATTGAAGCTTTATTTTAATTTTTGTTCTTGTGGCGTTGTTGTGCACGCTAATTTTTAGCTGTGTCTGATGAACGCTTTATTGTGCATTAGATCAGAGGCAGACAGCCATTGGGATTTGGCAGCGCACAGAGTAAGTGTTCCTTATTTCACAAATTTTGCTGAGACTCAAAATAGACTACGATGCTATTGTTTTTTTTAGCTTTAGACAATTTAAAAGGTGAATTTAATGTGTCAAGCCAATTAAAGTAGTAACTTGAATGAAAAATCTTACACATTTTTCAAGCAATTGTTTTACCTCAAATGGTCCACCAAGTCTTGCACTTAAACCTGAACAAAAATATCTGCCAAATCAGGCAATTACCTAAGCCCAAATGTCCACCAAGTCAAGCTATTTCCTGAGCACATATGTCCACCAAGTCAAGCAATTACCTGAGCACATATGTCCACCAAGTCGGGTAGGGTGAGCAGGTCACCGTCGTTCCTCAGCACTTCGAGAAGAGCTCCTTTGTTCATGTACTCAGTGATGATGAGTATGGGCTCCTCCTGCGTGCACACCGCGTACAGGATGAGGATGTTCTTGTGACGCAGCTTCTTCATGATAGCGGCCTCCTGGAGGAAGGCGTCTGCAGTCATCGTGCCTTCTTTCAATGTTTTAATGGCCACTTCTCGAGTGCCATTCCAAAAACCTGCAGGGGACACCAAGTTATAGGTCTCACACATCCCGTACTAGCTTGCACAAAAGATTTTTACCTGGCAACTGCTTTTTATCTACAGAGCCGTCTAGTCATTTCGAATTGGTTCTATGAGAACGACGTTATTGTACTAATCGCATTGCTATTCTTCATTGCTGCAGAAAGTTAAAGCTTTTGCGTACATTATTATCCCTGACTAATTTACAATAATAAATGAAAACTTAAACATCGGGCTCAGGAACCAAGCTGGGGATAATTATTCTTCAAACTTCTGCTACGATGTAAAAATCCTCCGGCACACATCAAGTGTGCTACGATCGCTGCCACTGATGAGGCTTTTGCTGCACGTACCGTGCCAGACCTCCCCAAAGTTGCCGGAGCCAAGTCTTGTGTCGCACGTGAGCGCGGTTCTGTCGATCTCCCAGTCGTCTCGGGTGAGGGGAGAGAGATCCCACTGAGGAGGGGGAGGCTTAGGACACACGTGTGTCAACAAGATTTGGAAGCCGAATTCCTTTTCTGAGAGAAAAAAATGAAGATTAGATTTGATGGAACGTGAAAAATTAGTGCCACAAATGAACACGATTTGTGCCATAACAATCCGACGATACGATGTGTGAGTAGTTTGCTCCGTATAGAATTGAAATTCGTGATACATATACCTCAGCATCTTCTGACAGTCTACTTACGGGAGTAGTGACTGATGAGATCATGCAGAGTTGTGAAAGTCCGATTTTTGTGTACATAAAATTCATCATTCAAGTAGAATATGCGGTGATGCTTCACAATCGCTCGCCCGCCCGAATTAACCTGCGTGGTGGGAGTGAAATAAGAAAATTTAGCTACCCGTTTTAAAAACAGCCATAGCCTAAGTCATTGAAGAGACTCTTCAATTCAAAATATTCCCATGTTTTAAAAGGTGCTCGAGTAATTACTGACATACACTTTTTTTCAGGTAATTCTATGGGGTAGTACAGTACATCTTATGTCAAAACTGTTATATCATGTTAACGTGTTAAGTTAAAGGACCAGGAAAATAACGAATTCATCGTAAAAACAGGATGCTCCTACGCAAGGGAGAAATATTTTAATTTAATACTGTGGACTTTGCATGAGGTTCAGGCAAGAGATAACAGCACTTGCGATGAAATATGTGATGTATGTGTGAGTTAACATATACGTATAAGTCTTAAAGGAACCTCAAGGAGCATTGAAAATGCTATAAGCCACAGGGTTAGTTTGGTTTGTCTATCTTATGCTATGGGGTCTAACGTCCCCAAGGGGACACGGTAAGGTTACCCCAGCTTTAGCTAGGCCTTCGGGACTTCTATTTTTCACGCCCACTTTGCTTCTTTCATTTTCAATTTTTCTTCATTGATATTTCTCTATCGTTTCTTCCTCATCTCTTACTGTTTTTGTGTGCTGGAGATCTTGTGCGGGAACACAACTTCTGCATAGATTCTCCGCTCTCCGAAGTCCTGCCATCTTTACAATTACTACTACTACTAGCACTACTACTACTACTTCTACTACTACTACTTCTACTACTACTACTACTACTTCCACAACTACTACTTCTACTACTACTACTACTACCACTACTACTACTACTACTACTACTACTAATACAACTACTACTACTTCTACCACTACTACCACTTCTATTACTACTACTACAACTGCTACTACCCCTGCTACTACTATTACTACTACCACTACTACTACTACTACCACTACTACTACTAGTAGTAGTACTACTACAACTACTACAACCACTACTACTACTACTACCACTACTACTACTACTACTACCACTACTACTACTACTACCACTACTACTAGTACTACTAAGCCGTAACGGTTCGCCCACCGGTCTCACCCTGACACTGAGAGAATATTTGTGGGCGCTGGAGGACTCGGCAAGTCGTACGAGGAAGGTACCATCGGGTAAGGTAGGGTCCTTCAGCAGAATTTTTTCAGCATCTTTACGTGAGAACTCGCCAAAATACCACCTTGGAAAATGAACGATTGTTTATAACAGTGACATAGTATTACGAAAAAAGCGAGGGTCTTTTAATACCCAAATTTGGCTGTACATCTCGTACATAACCATGATGTCATGCATGAATATAAATAAAAGTATTCACTTTTGATCGTGAATGAAGCGGCAGAGCCAATAATAACATATAATGGCCAACTAATGTTGACATTTTCGAGTTTTACGACGGAAAGTTGTCTTACACTGGGAGGATTAAGCATTGAAAAACGTGCCCAAAATATGCCTCAGAGAACTGCTGTTGCGCACCACACGTCCTGCTACCAAGTCACACTTACTCTTGAATTTCAAGCGAGGTGGCAGGAACGACGAAGTTGGAATACACGAACCCTTCGACTTCCGTCTCGAGATGGCGCACCCACCACCAGTCTACGTTGCTGGAAACGAAAAAAAATTGATGACCGCTTGTTGCGTTTTTTATGAAACATAAAACACAATCACTTTTAGGATTTTTACGGAAACAATCAAGCGGTGACGTGATTCCAACATATGATAGTAATTCACTTCGCAGATCGCGGAGAATGGAGACGAGTATATCGTGGAGCGTTAAATACCGAAACCGCGTTTGCTAGCAAAACACACTTCCATTGATATGAATTGAATACGACGATTTAAAATAGGAAGAGAATCTGAGCCCTCACAATCAATTCCCCGCTATTAGTCGTAAATATTGAGCATTTTGAAGTACCCTTAAATATCTCATTGAACTCTTCTTCTAACCTATGATACTAGATATTTCAGGATCATATTGAAATAATCAAATTTTGAAATTTAAACTAACGAAGAAATATCTAGAACTTAAAGAAGGCTTCTGTGATTTCAGCGGCTAAAATTACATTTTGAAATATCTGAATAAGTTATGAATGGCATTTGTCTTAGAATTCCATAATTTTCGCTGTAATTCTATCTAGCAATTTTTGATCAGATTGTTATAATGCTTAGAAAGCATTGTGAGGCTTGAGCGAAGCGCTGACCGTCTCATCCTCACCAACACCGAACTTGGACTACCATTTACACTACTACCTGATGTCTAACTCACCTGAGCTCATAGGACAATACGAGGATATAAACAAGGCCTAGATCTGAGATCCATACTACCCAAAGCCTACACTATCTCAGACGTATACAACACACTAAGCAAGCCCCAGACCATCTCGCACGTCCAGAACACACACTACACAAGGCCTAGACCATCTCGCACGNCACATGGTCCCAACCATCTCGCACGTACAGAACACACACTACACATGGTCCCAACCATCTCGCACGTACAGAACACACACTACACATGGTCCCAACCATCTCGCACGTACAGAACACACACTACACATGGTCCCAACCATCTCGCACGTACAGAACGCACTACGCATGGCCTAGACCATCTGCGACCCACAAGACACGATGCTGCACTCACGGCTTGTCCAGCACCAGGAATCTGTCGCCCTTCTCATGAGACAGTTCGGTTTTCGCTCGCGCGCTGTGACTGTATAGCGCCACGACAATCTCAGACTTTCCTGGAATAAAGTGTGTGCGTTGCCAGTTTATTAAATAGTTTTTAAAGCTCACCAAATTATTTATGGACACTTTTTATTTATATGTGTGCTGTGGTTTCAATACAAGAAGAATGGGGATAAATTTGGTGCCCATATGGCAGAGTCGCAACATTGTGCGTCCGCCAAACTGGCCACAGGCAAACAACGCGTAAGCAAAATATCACTACACGAAAATGATGTTAACTTAGAAGAACTTCAATTTTGTATTCCCATTCTAGAGTGCAGCTCATGAATCACTCCCTCAAACATCAACACATTCTCTACCATACAATTAGGTCAATATTTGCTGCGTTGAAGATCGTGTATGTATACACTTCGCCTGTTGCTGCGAAATTTGCTTTGGGTTGGTTCTAACACGAGGCGGGAGCGCGGAGCACTCATGAAGCTTAATCTATGCAATTGAATATTTAACTCAATTTTATCATTCATTGCCCTAGGTTCAGCTGTCCTGAGCTCTGCACAAGAAGGAAATCCGAAAAAGTGAATCTGAGGACGCAAGCAACCTTACCCTTGGAGAAACTGTTGCTTGGCTGGAACTCGGATTCGCTGGGGGTGAAATCCCTCGACTCCTTGTCTGCAGATGAACAAATATTTTTGCAGTAGAACTTTTTAAGAAGATCCTTATCGTTGACTATTTTGTTGAGTGTCTGGCATATTTATGCTCGTTCAGAATATCAATTTTTAAAATTCATAAGTGCTCCAACTGACAAATCTATGGAACTATTTCTTGGGCTGCGCCAAAAACTTTATTTACTTAGGTGGGAGCAAATGGACAATCTTCATCGGATTATCTGCATGTCATCGAAATTATAGCGTTTAATGTTAATTTTTCGATTTGTTTGCTGACCATTCTTTCGGTTCTCTTACTTGTTACAATCTTGATACAATCTAAAATCCAAACAGAAAGCCGTTGCAGAATTTAGGACTGATATCATTTGGGGCAATTAGCGTTGAAAGACATACAGGTACAGTATGTCCCTAAAATCGTTTATTTCAAGTTCAAGTTAATAAATGTTGATATATTGGCGTTCAAATGAAATCCTAGTACTGTTTCTACTAGAATTTTAGAGCATGGCAGCTGAAGTAGTCGTACCCTGTAGTAACATTTTATCTTGCACCACTGCTTCATCCATCTGCTCTCGTGCCGAGCTGTGCACACGATTTCCTTGCGTCCATAGCAATTTTAAAATTGTAGGCTCTGTAAGCGATGGGAATGATCGTAGGATTTTAGGATCTAGGATCTAACCGACCTTTGAATAATCAGATTAGGACTAATCTTTGAGATAATGTCAATAGGGGAATTTCCAACCATTACCCTACCTCATGCTAATGGGTCGTGTTCATGGAATCTAATTTCTACTTGCTTATATGTCTAATTAATATTATTCCATCGAAAATTTTTAGAAATATTCTGGAGATGGGAGAATTTCGAAGAGTTTACACGTTTATATTGAAGGTCTTTAATTTACCCGAAATAAACCGTAGAAATTATGTTTAGGGTTCTGACCCTGGTTTTATTATTTCCACCATCAATAAAGTCTTCGGAGGGCAGTAAAGTTAAATTAAAATAACATCATTGCTAGGGAGTAGTTCAGCAGTGCATAGCGTCATTCAAATACTCATTTAAAAAGTAGGATGAGTAATTTTCAGCAAAATTCTAAACTTAGTCGCTAGCAACCAAGTCCAAAAATCCATTAAAGCTGCGAACCTTTTCGATTCTTACTTCAACTTGCATCCAAGCCGAGTTCCATGACGTAAAAGTGCGATTCAATACAAATCTGACAGGAATTGCTCCGGGAAGAGCATTAAATTTCGTATACGTTTATCTAACTATTTCGAAAATGAAGAAATACTAAACTATAAGCTTAACTAGCGGTTGAAGCCAATTTTACCAAATTGCTGCGACATTTTCCTTGTATATTAGAACACACCATTACAAGAAACACGTCATTCCACCGTCAAAAGGAAAACATCATAGCACCGTCACTAGAGACACATCACTCCACCATCAAGATCGTTGGCGGATTTGGCTACTTGAAAAGTCTTCTCACTGGTATTGAGTCCAGTCAGGTTGGTTTGATCACTGGTATTGATTCCACTCAGGTTGGATTGATCACTAGTATCGAGTCAAGGCAGGTTGGTTTGATCACTGGTAATGAGTCCACTCAGGTTGGATTGATCACTGGTATTGAGTCCAGTCAGGTTGGTTTGATCACTGGTATTGAGTCCAGTCAGGCTGGATTGATCACTGGTATCGAGTCAAGGCAGGTTGGTTTGATCACTGGTATCGAGTCCAGGCAGGTTGGTTTGATCACTGGTATTGAGTCCAGTCAGGTTGGATTGATCACTGGTATCGAGTCCAGTCAGGTTGGATTGATCACTGGTATCGAGTCAAGGCAGGTTTGTTTGATTACTGGTATCGAGTCCAGGCAGGTTAGTTTCATCACTAGTATTGAGTCCAGTCAGATTTGTCAAAAGCAAAGTCCTGAACTTGAGATGATGTTAAGCCACCATCATCCGTAGAGGGGGTACAATGCCTGTATGTTTTTTTTATTCGTACGTCTTCAGAGAAAATAAAACTTGTGCTTTTTATGTAGAGTTAGCAATCTAGATAATTGTTCGGCTAGCGTTCAATTACCAAAGACACATGCATTTGAACCTGTTAAATATCACAAGTTTGCTAGTATTATGACTCATTTTCTTGAGGTCACTCACCGTTGTAAGGACCGTTGTCGGCAGGGAAATCCTCGTTTTTCTTGGTGGCTTCCTTCTTAGACTCTACAAAAAAAGAACATTCACTGCCAACATCGTTATAGGAAGTCTCAGTGAGACAGTTCTAACAATAGAAATCCGATTGAGCACACTCTAGTGTTGGAAGTCCTGTTGTGTTCATTCTAATGCAAGAGAGAAAAGAACAAGGAGAATCAGTTATACCTTACTGTAGCACTACAGGAGCAGAGTGGAAGTGACGTCCTTAGCTTTGGACTCGAGTTGAGTCATGCATTCAGATAAATACAATTATTCACGTTAACGAAAGCTTGGTCAGTGAATATAATTCCAAAGCATAACTCAGTTATCCACCTCATTCATTGGAGTACACTTTACGAATATTACTGACAAATCCCAAAGGGTTCTCGAAGAGAAAAAGATTTTCAATCCTTCGTCAGTGCGTCCCAATCGAAGAATTGACTCTGCCTGTTTATTTTCCAAACGTATTAAGAGTTATGATCCTTTACAAAAAAGGCTGGATGTCTACTTTAGACTCTTTGATACAGATTTTCATAACACTCCTTCCATTGCTAATGTTAATTCATCAAGTCTTACATGAATCTTAGCTAACGTCCAAAATTAGAGAGTTACAATTCAAAATTCAACACTCTTTGGATTTAAAAGTGGAATTCATGTGAAATAAGATTTTTACATAAAAGGAAACATGCGCACCTAACAAAAACCAACAAATTTGCAAACTTTCAGGAAACCCCTTTAATACTTCCTGCGCATTGGACAGTTTGGCCATGCTTTGTTACGATAAGTGGAAAAATTTATTTTTCAACTATTTATGGGTAAGATTTCTCATATGGAAATTCTCTGTTCAAGTAGTGGACAACAAAAATATTTCAAGTGCGTCTAGTGTTTAAGAGGTAAGTCTTGTTCTAATATTAATTGCTAAGGGAACAAGTTTCTAATCTGAATGATGAAAATGCAAGTCTTTTTTAAAAAAGCTCTCCAGGTGTAGTTTTATAGCACTGCCGTTTCCATAACTGGCATGCGATGCTGCTCACAAGACTTAACGCTGTATAGCACTGCACGACAAAATTCTGTCCGATAAAACTGAGTTTTGTTTCTTGTGAAAGAACTTCAACTGCATTAGATTCATTGGGAAGTTAACTCTTTTTGACGACATTTTAGTTTGGTTTGTGTCTCGTCTGAGAGTGAATCATCTACTATATCGGTACCACGTACTTCAAAAACTAGGGATTTTGTCACGCTGATCAATTGCCTATGAAAATCGGCTTCAAAGGTTGAGATGGGACAATGCTTTATGAAAATCCGTGCTCTACTTTTTTATGTGATACTGATGGTCGGCTCCAGCTGGTCGCCATGATTTTCGCTCCAAACTGGTGTCCAAAATCCTTCATAGCTTGACGTAAATATTTTAACCCGTTATTAACGAAACTTCGCTAGTATTTCGTTCAATTTTTTCCGTAATTATCTTTTTAATCTGCAGTAGCCTTGAAGTAGGCATCTAGAAGGTTCCTACGTTAACACGGCGCCTAAGTTCAACCTCCAATCAGATTTATAAGCCTTGTGTGAAGCTGCAAATTAGAATCAGATGTATAAAAACCTAATCTCAATAATAGTCAATAAAACGAAACGAACGCTTTTGCCAGGGTAAATTTTTAAAGTCTATTGCTCCAACGCCCTACTCGTGATAAATTTGGCGTTGGGATTTCATAATTAAAATTATTTTAGCGGTTATTTTTTCGAAATTACGAAATTGGTAAGTTACTGATACTTGTAGGATCTAGAAAATTGCGATCCTATAGTAACCCTTCAATGCTAAGAATAAAATGAAATAAAACATGGCAACAGAAAGCAGCCAAGATGACCACCCTTTGGTTTCCACCCAAATCTCATGGCGGCAGACACCAATCAATCACAAGCAAACGATTTAGAGGACTTTCCGGATGAGTTTTGTTCAAATGTTTAAAACACATTTTTCTTTGCAAAACGTTCTTTGATACGTACTTCATAACATTGCAAAATTCGAAAACCGTACCTGTAACACTCCGCTATGGTCATAGACAGAGGAAAAACGTTTTTTATGGAGTAACGTTATTTACCTACAAACGATGCATAATAATATTTAGAAAATTTAAAATAGGACCAACGAAGTGTTGAGACTACTGCACTGCACATGCGCACATGAATTAGGAGGGAGCTTACGCTCGCCTCAGCACAGCTCAGTTCACATTTTCGCTTCAGGCGATTTTCCAGATGTTTCTTTCGATTGAAAAGTTGAAAGGCATTCACGAAAACCTGAAAAAAATATAAAAACTGTAAAACAATTTAAGAAGTAATTTTTTTTTTAGATCGGCAAGGAATTTGTGTTCTTTGCATTGAAACACTTACATTAAGACCAAGTCTATCGTTCTAAGTGAAAAACTTGCGTGATGTGAAACTTCTTGGGAATTGTACATAAATTATATATTTTTATAATATCGCTGTTTTTCAAGAAATATAAAAAAATAACGTCAGCAAAATGTGTTTCTGTCATCGTATTACGTAAGTGAGCCAAATTTGAAAGTGATTCGTTACAAAATGAAAAAATTGGTTCCGCTTCCGAACCGTCCACTTGAAAGGGGAATAGGTGAGAAGGACAAGTCAAAAGACAGGTAGTATAACTCCCGCTATGCTCTGTGATTACTATCTTTACCATTAACCACTCAACCTCTGCAGAGCAAAAAGAAGGTGTACAGAATTACAACAATCCCGTACAAACATCAGAACGTTCGTTTTAACACAAGATAATGAACGTTTCAAAATTAGTGGATAGTATCGTTCACCAAACGTTTCTTTACAATGTCAGTAATTTTCAAAAAGCGACCTCAAATCAGTAGTTTGAAATGCTAGAAGATTACTTGTCCAGTATTTGTCTAGACGATTTTTGGACTTGTTCACGGTGTCACCAGAAACTATATTTTTCGGAAGTTGGTTCCATATTCTAACTATTTTGACCCGAAAAAATGTTCGCAGCCTTGGATGTTCTGAAGGATTTTCTTATTGATTTATCGCCGTTATTTCTGATGCAAAAGTTATTGGCACCTTCGGGGAGCCCATTTGGACAAACATCGTTGAAGCCATTAAGATTATTAGTAGGTCTCGAAAATTTGACACTGTAGCCTTCTTCGTTCCAGAAAAATAAATAAGTTTACGCCGTTGAAGATGCTGTTCACAGCTGGGTTCCTGAGGTCAGGGACCATTTTCGTTACTTTGCACTGAATTCGCTCTATTTTACTGAAGACTCCTCGTTCGGTAGAAAGCCAGAGTTGTACAGTGTAACATTTGTCGGAATAACATGTGGTAGGAATAATATTTATACAGATGTAGTAATATGTATTTCCGCTTATAGGCAAAGTTTCTTGCGTAGAAACCGAGAATTCGACTCGTATTTTTGATGCTTGTTTCCATGATACTTGCGTGTCATTCTTAACCTTTTCAGTGATAGTGATGCTAAGATTTCATTGTTATGCTACCGCATCAATTAATATGTCCATCATTGAGAGTTGGAAATTTCGAATATTAGTTCCATTGTATATCACTGACCATTTTTGAAAGTTGAAGGTCATTTACCAGGGTTTAGTCCTCGAAGCCGCCGATTGAGGTGTGTTCGCTTATTTTGTCCCGTTCAGTGAATGTCCTGCAGTAGAGTTTTAGGATGTCTACGAACTTTTTAATTTTACAGATGATTCCGATATCAAAATCATTTATATATATAGATTATGAAGAAGAGTGGGCCTACGACGATTCCATGAGTGACTCCTCGCGTTAGTCCTGCCCAGTCGCAATGTTGCTCATGAATCATGACTGGTTGAGAGCGACCCGTGAGCCTGTTACGTACCCATCAAGAATAGTTGTCTCGTATGCCATAGGCTTCTGCATTCGCCATAAGCCTCTCGTGGGGAACTTTATCAAAGGGTTTTTGAAAGTCGGGGTACATCAGGTCTACGACTTTTGTGCAATCGTAGATACAGTTGACTTCTCCAGAGAAGTCAAGATGATTCGTGAGACAGCTGCAATTTTCTCTGAATCCATGCTGGATGTCAAAGTTTTATCAGGTTAAGAGCTTGTAGATTATCTTGTTCTCCGTATTCATCGATCTTTCCATTGTAGGTATGATGACTGATGTTTGACTGATTGGGCGATAGTGAATGGGAACTTGTTTTTTCCTCTTTTAAAAATGATAGTGATATTTGACAGCCTCTAATCTTACAGAACTATTCCAATTGCGAGCGAGAGATTTAAGATGTTCGCTATACGTTCGATTATCACCTCAGCGGTTTCTTTGAGTATTCGATGTGCTAAGCATCTGGTCTGGTCGATTTATAAGGTTTTGAAGGTTGAGCTGCTCTACTTTTATTCCACAGTGAACATGACGTGTGTCAGTTTTTTTGGGTATTGATAGCTTGAGGTTTGAGGAAATTCAGTTAAAACTTCTTGCGTGAACACTGATGCGCAATAAGAATTTAGAATTTAGGCAGTATTTGTGTCGTCAGTTTGGATTGAGCTCCCAAGTCGATTAATTGTTCAATAATGACTCTTTCAGTCATCGTTCTGTGACATATTTGTAAAACTTTTTACGAGTAAATTAGATTTTACTTGCACTGCAGTCGGGACATATTTATTTCTTTTTGTTTCTCTTTCCTCTTACAAGCATTTGACAGTGTAGATCATAAGATCCTTCTATCCAAATTGGGACACTATGGAGTGAGAGGAACTCCTCATCGGTGGTTCACTTCTT
>VOMN01059110.1:0-67283 GCA_014899125.1 Orchestia grillus | reverse complement strand
TCCAATGCAACTCAAAGTTTCTGAAAAAGTGTTCCCCAGTGTTATAGTCCAGGTGCGCAATAGCTCATACAGCTTTTTTTTGATGGGTAAAAACTTTGTTCGTCTGGTTTTTATTGGTCCCATACCATATTTCTACTCCACATTGAATAAACGGGTGAATAAATGTATGATGTATTCATGTAAGACTCCGTATGATGTATTCATGTAAGACTCCATATTGTACGACTCCGTATGATGTATTCATGTAATACTCCGTATTGTAAGACTCCGGTAGATAAATACATATAAGACACCGTATTGTAAGACTCCGTATGGTGTATTCATGGAAGACTCCGTATTGTAAGACTTCGGATGATGTAGTCATGTAAGACACCGTATGATGTATTCATGTAAGACACCCTAGAACAAAGCTGACCCCCAATGTCCTCCCTGATTAATATCAGCACTAAGTGTGTCACTGATCTTTTAGGCCTATTTCGATCATAAAATTATCATGATTCTGTTATTTATGAAATATCTGGCTTAAGAACAATATAGATTAATTTGATATCAAATTAACAAAACATGAATAGAAATTTTAGCACTATTTCTACGCCTGGAAGGGCTGAGTTGGCTGGGTAATTGCTGGGAGAGGAGGGAGAGTAATGGAATAATGTGGTAATGGAGTAATATGGTAATGGAGTAATGTTGTAAGGGAGTAATGTGGCAATGGAGTTATGTGGTAATGGAGTAATGTGGTAATGGAGTAATGTGGTAATGAAGTAATGTGGTAATGGAGTAATGTGGTAATGGAGTAATGTGGTAATGGAGTAATGTGGTAATGGAATAATGTGGTAATGGAGTAATGGAATGATAGGGAAATAGAGTAATGGAGTAATACGCTAAAGGGATAATGGAGTAATGGAACGGAGTAGCCCCTCTAATCTACGAGCCTGGTTTCCAAATGGTATACTGTAATGCTTGCTGCATCCCCCAAGTAAAGGTAAAATGCTTTAGAATACATAAGTCTAGGGACATATTTTACTGATATAATATGTGATGGGCAAGGTATGAGGACATTAAAGATTTCATTCTATTTAATATCCATGTACAGTATTTAGTGCACCACTTTTGAGAAATTTGTTAGCAGCTACCTTTCCATTTTTCAAATTAGATCTCGGACCTTAAAGTGTTGTAAGTTTAAGGGATGTTCGATGCTGAATTTTATTATGAATCAGTGCCATCAATAGTGAGGTACGAAGTTTTAACCAGTTGTGTTTTTGTTTCAGATAAGATAAGGTACGGTCTACCAGGCCAGATTGGCCCGCCTGGTAGCGTGGGACACAAGGGAGCGCCAGGGTACGAGGGCAGACAAGGAAGGTGCATCGGATCTCCTCCTGAATTTCCCCTGCGGCCTGGAGCCCCGGGGCCGCCTGGCCCTAAGGGCGCTCCCGGCCCACCAGGAGACAAAATATGCGAGTGTCGAGGGGATGAGGGGGAGCCAGGGTTCCCAGGACCCTCTCTCGGGGGAGGACAGGAGGGACCCAAGGGATACAAAGGCATGAAGGGCCTGAAGGGACTGCCAGCATGCACCCTTAAAGTGGGCACTTCCGCGGACCCACAACCTGTACCCTGCCATGGTCTTTATCTCGGATGAGATGATCAAGCGATACAATTTATTCTATTCTCGTTGTGAGATTACATTTCTGAAAAATTTGATCGAATTTGAAAACTGAGTCGTGAAGGAAAAGTAAAAATATTGATCGAGGACTAGAACGTTTAAGAAATTAAGTATGTTTCGGTTTCACAATGGGCAAACGTATCACCGAGCTGGTTATTGCTTGACTATAGAAGTGTTTTCAACGAAATGATGGGGATGCATATGCATAAACGTAGAAATTATCGAGTTAATGGAGGGATTGCTTTTTGAACGTTCAAATTAGACAGTGCACAAAACAAACTATCAAAAATTGCTTTTGAATTTCCCTCTTCAATTGAGTAAATCCTCGCGCGAAGGTTGTTATATAATTTTTAGTTATAAAAGAGGTGTTTGGTCATCAGTACACAATGAACGATGAAGCACTTTTTGTTTCTAACTGTTGTACAAATTTAATCAGGCTTACAGGGACCTTAGCTGAAAATTGATTGAGTTTTCTATGTTTGAGAAGTTTCCCAAAAGTACTCAGCAGATATTAATTAACAGACATATCAACACACTGACGAGCTCTCTGTTCAATCACGTTTAGGCTTGACCGCGAGGTGCGAACAAAAAATGACCGGACTAAATAGGCTCAGAATGGAAACACTACACTGCTTTTACGGCAAACTTGGTAGCGTGAGGCATTGCTGAAGTTTACCAGGGATATCCTTTGCACAGCGTGCTCCCGGAAACTTACTGTTTTAAGTAAATTCTCGATTTTTTTAAAGTTTCTTTCCTTGCTGTACAGTTCGGGCTTTTTAACAGTTCGTTTTTTTGCAGTTGTTGATGAAATATTCGATAAAAAATGACTCATAAAAAGCAAAGATTTGTACACAGTTTTAGACTAGAGGAATGGTAGCCACTGTTCAAGCATTGTCTCAAAACATATTTAAAGATTGTCTCAAAAAAGAGACACTTATTAAATTTCCTAGTTGGATGATAAAAGCAGTTAAACTTGAATGGGCGGAGATATTTTAACGATGTTTCAAAATCTAGCCGTGTTTCATTTATCTTTGTTTTGGTTGAACACTCTGGAGCAGAAGGCACCTTAGAGATAAAATTTCAGCAATGGAAATGAACAAGAGTAGCAAAACCGAATGTGTAGAGTTCTTGGGCAAATTTAGAATTGTGAGGAATCGTCGAGCATTTACTCGTACACATGTGCTTAATGTGCTAATTACAGACTAGTTTAGAATTTCAATTGACTCAAATGCATCACGAGTACAATAAAGAAACAGTTTTCGAAGAAAACCTCGTAATCATCGTTGAACGTTAACAAAATAAGAACTTGACGCACTTCTCCGTAGACTTGCATCATTTGTGTTGAACTGTTCAGGTTCCTTGATCCCTATGCCGCTTGCACCAGCGCATGACTGCGAAGCTGGTGGGGCATAATTTCAAATACTATAAAAACTGTTTAATTTTTGCTCATATTTCAATGCCCACTGACTTCTTTAAACATCATTAACTTTAAAGTAGCATTTAAGCGTTTTTTCGAATTTCTGTGAACCCCTAAAATTTCCCTCGTGTACTTTGAAATGCGTAAATTATACATGCGTTCTTTTGTATCACTTTAGTGTGTGAAAGTCCACAATTTGTGGTGCTTCAAATACACGAACTCGTGTGGAGTAATTTATTCACATTCATAACATACGATTCCTTCAATGATAATAAATAATTTTCCTTCACATACACTGCTTCATCATTTTACCTCGTATTTTCATGAGCCTTCCCTCGCGATATGAAATGAAAGCCCGTCTAGATCATTTTCTTTAACAAAATCCCATATCGAAAAGTCAAAATAATTCTATGCAAAATATAACCTTTTCGATAGAATGGGTTTGTATGAGGCAACTGTATTTCAGATTTGATTAAATCAATTGTTTAAGAGTTTTGAATTTTTTTTTTAATAAACCATTCCTGTAAAATCAGTCCCTTAATTAATCAATCAACGGTGAGATCCCAGACCGTTGGGAAATCAAGAAACTTTCCCAACTTAAATGGTTGTTCAAATTGGTACAGAGTGCCTCTCTGTGAATGATAAAACCTGAGATAAATACATCGAAGGAAAACATTTTTCTCGCAGTTCAACTCGTCATGCTCGCATAGGTTAAGAAATGAATATGAACAATGTAATCTGTGCTTTTACATTTATTAAGGCTACAATTTAAGCAGAGTAAAAATTGGTTCAAGATTTCATTCATGTTCGTGTGAAAATTAATACTCAAACAGAGTTACCGAACTATAACTATCCATTGCACGACGGCCATTAGTTCACAGACTTCTAGCCCAAGCTGTCAGGTCTACGAAAATGTAGGATTAGAAATGAGGCAGTGACGCAGAACTCTCGAATGACAAAAATACAAGCAATATTCCAGTTTGCTGAAGCCAAGTTTACAACATGGGGGCTGCCGTAATTGACGATTGTGTCAAAATATTTCCAGTTAACTTGACTACTGTACGTCTTAATTCTTTGTAATTTCACCAGTGAAGGGCAGCAGATCTAAAACTTTATCCGTTAAATTTTCAGGTAGTTTTCATTTTGCAGTGCCATTATCATCGACGAATGTTCAACTTCTTATACCTGCTGCAACTATGAGCAAGTGTTTCTGCTTCGATTTCATATCTTCTACAAAAGTCACTGTTTCTTCTGCAGATGTTGAAATTACCTAGCAGTATATATACTAAGAATTTTAGAATAAAGGTTATAAAATTCATATTATAGATATAACAGGAAACGCTATCTGCCTGATAGTTAGAATTCTTCAAAATATTAGTCTGAAAAGCAGCAAAAGAATTCGCAAGGACCTAGCAAAAGCAATAACTTATTTAACTTATTATATTTATTTCAATAATAATCTAACAACAAAAGAAAATGGCAAAGTAACAATGATCAACGATTCAAAAAGTTTATCATCCAAACTACGGTAAGAAGCAGGAGACACAGATTTAAATAGATTGTAATTCGAAATAACAAAAGATAAAATGCATTTCATGGTATTTACAACCGGGAAACAACACTCAAAGTGAATGCATGTAGGTGTTTATAAATGAATTCTTCATATTTTACCCGAATTTTTTACTGAAGAACTTTTATTCATTCCACTGTGTCGGCTGAGAATAGAACGGGAATCAGGGCAATTCAGGCGCCAGGATCGGCTTCTTGAGCTCCTGAGGCGTTCTGTGAAGGATTGTATCGTTCGGAACCTCTTATAAATTTGAATTCTACCCTACGACGAAGAACTATTATAATTCTTCAATACCGTAAATTATTCAGCTCCGCAAGGAACAGAAGGTAAAATCAACCGTGGCCGTCTTCTCCTCGTATATCCACAAATCCTTATAATTATGTTTTATATAATTACTTGTGAGAACTCTAGCTTTACCGTTTTAAAGAGTTGAGTCGAGACTCGGTTTCAATAAGTGAAAAAATTGTAATAAGACCTGATCTCAATTGCAAGACGAAAAATAAAGCGATTTTTACCTCACTCGTTGTAACATGTGCCAAGGCATCTCGGTTATTGTTACGTGTAGAGCTGAATTCTAAGTTTAAATCATATTAAAACTTATGAAAATGATTGAACATTACGGTCTCTTGAATCAGAGAACCATACAATTTCGTCAAACAAGAATTATGTAACAACAACATTTTCAAATAGTAAAATAGTGTTGTTGTCAAACAAGGTAGGTGATGAGTCGTCAGCTATTATTCATAACATGACCAATACTACGTAATACAGGAGAGATAAGCCTATTGTTTATGGAGTCTCTGAAATCTCGCGCTGTTAGAGGGAAATACTTCCATGACAGAATATTGATTCAAATTATAAAGCGAAAATAGAGCGAGCACCAATAGAGCGGCACGAAGAAGAGCGAGCACTAGTCAGCAAGAGCACCACGAGTGCACTCGTAGTTTGGGCAGTGATTGGCAGGTCGCAGTCATGCGAAGTTATCCATGGGACGTAGACGTGACTCTAAAGTCTCCATGATGACAGACAAAAGAAGGAAGAATGAATAGATTTCTCCAAGCCAAAACTTTAACTTTCGTTAACTTGGTTCTCCGAGGTTTTGCGCATTCTACGCAGTCCTTGTTTCTTCTTGAAGGCCTTCCTCTGTCCTCTTCCTCTTCCTTTCCGGAATCGTTTGAGGTTTCTCTTCGCGGCTTTGCCATGAGCTTTGACCTCGCTTTTGCCTCGAAGAACGTGATGCCGCTTTCTGCGCCACTGACGCCTCATAGCCCTCGCTTGATCCAAAGAGATGGTAGCAAGAGATGGGGATTCAGCTTCGGCGAACTCCCGACCATCAGCAAACTCTGTCTCTCCGCCTGTGAACGCGTAGGCTGAAAGGGAATCAGAGTTGGGTTGGTCACGCAAATTCTCATACTGGCCATAGTCACTCGAAGAATGTCTATTATTACTTCTCCTTCTACCAGGATATTTGTGTGGCAAAACTGCACCAGAAAGTGTCCTGTTAATATCAGTTACGGGAAATGAGTAAACAGTCCTAGTGACGTTAACCCTTTTTCGCGTAGTAGTGGTAGTTCGACCAGGTCCTAGCAGCCCACCTTCTAAAGCATTACTGTTAACAACATGCGAAGATGAGCTGTGATAAGAACCAGGACCTTCTCCTTCAACAACAGAATACGGGTTAACGCTGTCACTATGCCCTACAATATCATCACCATAAGAACGCCCAACATAGCTATACCTCGTGCCATTGGGAGAAACAGGACCTATTGTGTTATGAGATGAAACACGCGTGGTTACTTTTGTTGAAGTAGACAAAGAACTGTTATTCAAAGGTATCAAAGGGATCAAACCACTACGAGTATCAGCAGCACTCTCGAGATTACGAGTTAGTAAGCCGGGCTCATGCACGCTTTCAGGAATTTCAACATTTGTTCCATGATCACCGCGTGAATCTGCAGTTGACCAGCCATAGCGAGTGCGCGAAGTTCTTCTTCTAGCATTTTCTCTCTCATAAGCTGAATCTGGCCCTTGACGTCGACGATATTCTTCTTCAACTCTTCGATGAGCCTCTTGCCTTCTGTGGGCTTCACTACGGTAGCCTTGTTCTTGATATGGATCTGGTCTTCGAGGAGACCCTTGATTTAGCCCGGGCTCTCCATCTGGCCCCATGCCTCCAGTACCCCGATCGTAGCCTTGCTCACGTCGGCGAAGTTCTTCTTCTCTACGCAAGCTCTCTTGTCTTTCGCGCTCCTGGACTCTCAATTCTTCTTGACGTCTAATCTCTTCTTGACGTTGCAGTTCTTCGCGCCTTCGAAGTTCCTGTTGCCTTCTTTCATCTTCTTGTCTTCGATCCTCTTCCCGTCTCTTCATTTCTTCAATTCTAGCTTGTTCTTGCAAATCTCTAAGTCTATTCTCCTCTTCAATTCGTTGATTTTCTTCTCTTTGGCGACGAAGATCTTCTTCTCTTTGGCGACGAAGATCTTCTTCTCGCTGTCGGGCATAAGCTCTTTCTGCTGCCAGTCTTGCTGCCTCTTCGCGCCTTTGAAGCTCCTCTTGTTCCTCTTGAGCCCTTCTTGCTTCCTCTGCTGCTTGTCTCCTGCGCTCATCTTCTAAACGAATCTTTTCCTGTCGTGCAATCTCTTCCTGACGAATGATTTCCATCCTGCGCCTACGTTCTTCTTCGAGCCTTTCCTCCTCAGCAAAATCTAACTCTTCATTATCAGTCTCATAATTATTTTGTTCATTGTTGTTAGGTCGTGCATTATTCCCTCTTTGAGTCAAAGTTGTTTTGAATTTTTCCCATTTATTTAAGCCAGGCTCTTGTTCATGCACGCCATAATTAGATGCATTATAATTACCATGCTTGTTTGTTTCATTCTCAGAAAAGACAGGAGAAGAAGAATCGGTACTGGTACCATGCACTCGATAAGGGTTAACGTCAGAGTCAGGTCTAGCCACACCATAAGTTGAAACTCCTCTACTCTCACTAGAGGATGACTCAGGGTAAGTCGGAAGGTTTTCAGAAGGAGAAGGTACTGTCTCAGGCCTTCCTCGAACACTACTTGATAGTTCACTACCTTGGGGGTACGTCGACAGTGGGTTTTCGTCTTCGTAGCCTTCAGCAAAAGTGATTGTCCTTCGGTAAGTCTGAGTCGAGCGTGAACTAGAGCCCCCTGATGAGGACGATGAAGATGACGAATAATAAGAGCCACCTGAGCCCTCGTTACTGCTTGGTGAGTGCGACGATGAGGACGAGTACGAGGAAGAACTGCTGCTGTAGCCGCCAGAGCTCACGGGAAATACGTCTTCTACGACGTGGATGACACCATTGGCGCTCATGTGCGAGCTGCTTACTGGCACGCCATTGACCTGGTAGGGAAGTGGACGGAGCCTTCATTATGTACTCCCATGCCACAATCAGTCAGAAATTGTTATTCGACAATTATAGCTCGCTGTCGTAATCCTTAACTAACAAAAGAACACAGACAATAAGCATATTTTAGCTGAATGTTTATTAACTAGGGAAAATCTTCATGGCCTTTGCATGTTTTACTAATTTTTCATTTCACATCTGTACTAGGTTTATTACTATTTATGATTCATGTAAGTTAGAAGAACAAAAATCACTGAATGACGAATAGCTTATTCTAATCTAGCTCTGAATATTTCTTAGCTCTATGTCTTTCTTGTTTTCAGATACATTTGAAAATCCTCTTGATCTTCCCCTCTGGCTTTCCTTCCCATACTAGTTCGTATTTAATTAGCGCAGGATGCTCTGTAAATATCTATTAATTTTTCAATCTGATACTATAAACTAAAATCTTCTGAATGACTCTAAAAATTCTCCCATTTAAGAAGAGCTTCATCAACTCACACTCAACTGCCCATCCGCGTTTTTCTTGATGTTCAACGTCTGGCCGTCGGTGCCTTCAATGGAGTAGATGAGGTTGGGCTCAAACGAGGTGTACGGGAACATGTTGATGGCCAGGTGCTTCTTCACAAACATGGTCGAGAAGGCCGGATCTCCTCTCCTCAGCTTCTCTCGGCTAACCTGTAAACAAGAAAGTTTTGATACGTGTACTTTGATCATTAGTGAATCAAAAAGTGCTCGAAAATAATGGAAATACTATTTTAAATGTATGGATCCGATGTTTCTCAATCTTGATGATGCAATCGAAAAGTAAATACCACTTGCTCTCAGCGATTAACTGTAAGTGATCCTTTAAACCTTTTCTGAGACCAACGTAATTATAATATTCAATCCATCGAAAAGTTTTATCTTAAATTGGTAGATTTTATTGGCTACGGCTAAGGCTATCTCAAGAACGTCACCTTGAAAAACGATATCATGTAAGAATTACATTTTCGGTGATCCTCATTCGTTGAAGAACTCTTTTTCATTTGCAGTGTAAATATTGTAATTACTCATACATATATATCATCCTTTCTGAGAATTCCACTATTGTGCATTCATTCCTTTAGCTTCCAGCTCTCCCTCATCACAGACCGCTACCACAGCGGAGCATTGTTATGCTCTCTCTCAAGCACATCAATTTGACGGGAGTCGATTTCTTGATTTCTTAAGTTTCACTCCATAGGAAGACAACTTTCAACGAACACTCAATAGCTGCAAAGCGTAAGTACGTACGCAGGGAAACAATGAAAAACTTTGCTTCTCAAAAGCACTGCCAGAATTATGTAGCGTGGGGAGGACTACTTCTTACAAAGAGATACAATTATTTTTTTCGGTCTTTTGGACTGGACATAATACTGTAACAAAATGAACGTTCATGGACAATTTCATGTTCACTGATAATTTGTTTCTCCTCATTCAAAGGAAATTTTGTTCTAGAAAATACTTAAAATCAACAATATTTTCCTTCAAACATAGTTAAAGAGCCGATGGCTTTATACAGAGGTGAGAGTGTAGTGGTATGGGGCTTAGTATTCATATAAAACGTTAAAAAACTAAAATCTAGTAGAATCAACAGATTTCAATATTCAATGACGTACATGTCAAATACGCTCGGTTAACAACTGAAAAATCATTGAATATCAGTAATGTGTCCAGTATTGTAACTTTTTTTTCGAGCCTGGATCAAATGATAACAAATACAAAAGTCACCAAAATTTCACTCCATTCGTATTCTCAAAAATATCAAAAAGTCTTTGTATAGAAACTCTTCAACCTAATGATTTAACTTCAATAATGAGTAACTCGACACACTGAACAATATTTTGAAGATCATTTGGCCCGATCATAAATTCTTAGAACTTTGACAGTAACCCAAGACTGAGTCGCTGGACTCGTTCATTTGAACACGATTAGCTTAGCTCATATGGCACACTCACCGAATCCATTCTGTCGACAGCGGCGTCAGTGGGGGCAAAGAAAGTATAGAAGGTCTCGTCTTCAGGGCGGAGGGAGAGGGCGGGGGGCGACTGGGTGCTGGTGCGCTGCAGGAGGGCCAGGTACGTGCTGCACAGGAGGCTTGTCTTATCAAAACACGCTAGTTTTCAATGCTAGTAATTTCGTGAACAAATATCAATTTTGATTAAATTTGCGTCGATCACTTTCAAGAGGTTGAGGCTGCTTTCACATTCCTGACTTTGTTTCTAGATAATTGGGGGAATTTTATAGTTTTGAACTCACTGAAGGATTGACCGTAATTCTATGAGGAAAGCTCATCTTTAACCTCTCTTTGGTCTTTTTAAATGAATCCTCTGTTACTCTCGATAATCATCTTGATTATTCGTATAGAAAATTATGCGTTAGAAACAATTACAGAACATAGACTGTTTTAAATGATATATTTTTCAACGATCAAACTTTGAGAGAAAATGCACGGATTTCAATAAATAAAATGACAGAATTTAGCTTGCCTGCTCCACATGCAAATTCAATTGTCCGCGTCACAATTCGTTCGTCACTAATTTACCTAAATTCAGCGAATAAAATAAATCCCTTGTAACACCTTAACCTGCTTAAATAATTGATTTGTTTTTCGTTCATATTAAAATATGTTTTATGTTAATTTTCAATCTTGTAACTGACTGTCAGTACTCATTTGCGTAATAATATTTCATCGCAGTGTATAGCGACCACAAAATATTTGCAGGACTTCTTCAATACATAAAAAAGAGGTCACGTAACTCGTCAGAACTTCGAGTAAATGCTTCTGCTCTCTAGCCTAACACTCTTACTCAAACGTATCTCTCCCGGGCAGAGAGCGGAGTGTTGCAACGGCAGTCTTGTTCGAGGGGAAGATGACCCTGTTGATGATATGGATGACTCCGTTCTGCGCCTCGACGTCAGGTGTGGTGATGCGAGCGTCCTCTACACCCATCGCACGTCGCCACACTTGGAGCCGCACTGGGTTCTCCTCATCCAGCGACATGATCGCCTGCCCAACAGCACCTCTCAGTAAAGAGATGTTCAATACGTTCTATCTGGCGTCATGTTCTCCTGGTCTAGAGAGGGATTGCCTGGGCTACAAGAACGTTCAATGCAGCGTTGGGTCTTTCATGTTTATTTTATGCGTGTATCTAGTCATCAAACTAAGTTTATGCTTAGCATACATCCTGGCAGTTGGCTACAGAGTCCAAAGTAAAAATGAAATTACAGTACAGTAATTTCGAGACAGAGTAAGAGGAGCTTCGAGACAGAGTAAGAGGAGCTGAGTCAGGGAACAGAAGTTGTAACATTTGATTTTTTAAAAATATTTCCCGTACAAAAACAGGATAATCAACATGACGTAAAATTTATATCCTTTTAAAAGCAAATGCTGATTGCTACACGTCAAAAAATACTTCAGATTATTTACACAAGGAAGAAAAAAGTGTACAAACATATCGACGAACCAAAGCAATCTAACCTATTAGGTATTAAAGTAATCCAACTCAATTGGTGACTTCCGAGCAAATCAGAAGAGCGTTTCAATATATCTAACAAAGAGCACATCATTTTTCAATTTCATTGGAAATACCGCAGTTTCAAAAATTTTCCCCTTAACCTGGTTATCGGTGATGGCGTTGGTGAGGTGGCGGCCGTACGCTCCGTGGAACCTGATCAGCAGCCCGGCGTACTCGACGTCACGACGCGCCTGCTGCAGGACCTCTGGGTCTAACTCTGAAATCCAAAATCAAATTCCAAACACCTGAAAGTGGGGAAAATATCACACGTTGGTGCGCTAAGTATCCCACTCGAGAACTCGCAATTGGCATTATGTATGGAGACTTACCGTTAACAAACACGACGAGTATTAAATCTAAGATTTAGAAGGCCCAACAGTTTTTCCTCATTCTGATTCACAGTTACTTTCTTGCGATGCTTTAATTTGCAGTGCATCGTGAGGAGAATTTAATTGCGATAATTTGAACAAGTAATTACAAAGAGTGTTGGTACAACGAGTGGAAGATGAATTTCAAAGTTGACTGTGGCAAATGTAAACTAATTTCTCAAAACTTAGGTTATTTTTTGTAATCTGTCTGTGTGCGCAGGCATTATTTCACAACGCAATCACCGTAAGAAAACGATGCTCGCAGACAACAGCTTACAAGGCGCATACAATGCATTTCATCAATAGAGCAATAAGATAAAATGGCCTGGCCTAACTCACCGAACCAGGCGTTCTCATCGGGGACGAAGAAGGTGTAGTCGCCCGTGTGGCTGAGGGTCTCTTCGAGCCCAGCGTTGCGGACCAGCTCGGCGAATGTGAAGAGTTGGCGACTCTCGGCCAACTCTATCAGGTTCTTTGCTGCAAGGAAAGCCATAAATAACGTTAGCGTACAGACGGCGCTATAAAGCTACACTTCTGTCTTATATTTGTATGGCTTGGGTCTCATGACAGACCCACAGCGCTCGCCAAAACTGATCGGGCGTTTTGGTCCAGCAATTGCTAAAGTTAGGCCTCCTTCCCTTGTCACCAATTGGTGAGAGCACGACTCAGATTTCGAATTCTTTCTATTTTTGTTACGGGACTATCAGTTGAAATAAATTTCCAGTTCGTATCCGAAAAATGAACATCAATTGCTTCTACTTACGTATTTTGAAATTTACATCTTAATGATTTACTATTTGAGTGTTTAAATTTGTCAGCCATTGCTTTCAAACTATTTAACTTGAAATTTCCAAATTTGAAAGGACGAAAATCAAAGAAGTGGAAATTGAATGCTACAAATACTTTAAAAGAACACAGATTTATTTCTTCAACTTGGTTAATCCCAGAGCTGAGCAAAGGAAGCAAAATTTTATCTTTTTACAGCATAAAATTACTTATTTTAACGCACATTTTACTTACCTGACGACATTTCGTGAAATATTGCGTCTCTAAGGTAAAGCTGGGAAGACATCATAAATGCCTTTGAAAATATTAATTCATTGGCGTCAGTATGACATGTGCTAATATACCTCTATCGGGCAGAAGCACGTCATCCAAGATGTGGATGATTCCATTCTTGCCAAGATTGAAATTTCCCCTGAGTTTGGAAGTTTCGACGTAGGCGCCGCTGATGTCGCAGTTGAAGGTCAGCTTGTTGCTGCTCACCGTCCTCACTCTGTGCTCTCCAGTGATAGCCGACTCGCAGATCACGTGCGGGATGATGTGGTTCTGAATCAACGCTGGAAAAAAACAGTTATCGCTAAAACCGAAAGCTCAATGCAATACTTGATCGAGCGGAAGTATTTTTCGGATTTTACTCGACATGCAGCATTGATAATTATGCCTTTAATTTGCCACGTTGTCGTTTGTATTGCGTATTTAGAGCTTGTTTGACTAGGCAAGTTGTTGAACTTGAATTTTTCACAAATGTTATGAAAACCCAGTATTTTGAAAAGAAGGGAGAAAAAACTGCAGAACAACAAGCTCGATTAAAAAATATTCAAAATACTAAGCAATAAATATGATTTTTATTCTTTGAGTCGATTCAAGTGTTTCTGGCCACCAGTGACGATGCAAAAAGTATCTAATCGGCCAACCAGCCCTCATTAGGTTGGCAGGAACGAAATGAACTAAAAAAACTGGCTTAGTGTGTGTTGCAATATTTAAATGCTATTTATTGCTATGTTAAGTAGTTTAAATTGTGAGGCCATGATACGTATTGGAAATGTGAAATCCGTTCTACGTATAAAGAATTACAACGTCCATGATACGTTTTGGAAATTGTAACATCCATGCTACATATTAGAGGTTAACTGTGAAGAGATATTGAGCTAAGAGTTTCGTAATTTTTATAGTCACTCGGAAAATTTGTCGGTAAACGAATGGTATTTATTGTTCAATCCAAAAAAAAACATATACCTCAATTAAACGGTGGCCAGTCAGAGATGTTTACCAGAGAATAATCCAAAAGCATAGCTTTGATTAATTGTTAGAGAACTCTTGATTGGTAGAACTTTCATACAAACAAGACTTCTACCACTTGAGTAAAGAAACAATTTTTCTCTATTTTAAATGTTTATCTAGGTCTGATGCTGAATAGCTGAACAAGTGTGACTAATTCACGACAGTGAATAAGTGAGTGAAATATGTGTAGACAGAATGGTGCGTTGGTTTAAATTGTAATGTACTTTGGCGTTCCAGCTTCAATTGTCCATTACATATATCAATTAACAATATCGGCAATGAAACCGAAACATGAGAAAAGCAAGAAATGTTCAATTGTTCACAGTAAGTCGCTGTGAACTTGAACAGTTCGCAATAAACTGATCGCTTAAAAGTAATACCATCTCCCGCAGGCCTGTCATAGTCACCCAACACTAAAGTCTGAACTCTCGCAATCCACCAGCGTTATACCAAGGAAAAAGTCGGACAACACAGTAAGTTTGAGCACTCGCCTTCCGCTCCATCCATGTTCCTCTGAAATGTTTTAACTTCCGAGTATTTTTTTTATTAATTTGCCGATGTCGGTTTTGTAAATCGAGCAAAATGAACTTTTTACTAAATTATTTGCAACCATTAATTAAGGGGAAAGGGTACTTTATTTTCAGCAAAATTTATCGTAGAGTTTCAGGGATCGTATAAATTTATGAATTTGAGCAACTTTTATAAGAAATTCTGGGAACTTTTCTAAAACAATAGCCACCTAAAAATATTGCGTCGCATATTTTCTTGAAATATTTCTTCGTGATCTACATAATAACTTTCCTTCTAGGGTATCATTATTTTACTGAAAATAGCTCTTTCATATTTAGTCTAATCGCAAAAAATCGATATCATTCACCTCGCCTTCCGAACTCGAGCAGGAAACCTTACAAAATTTGAATTTACAAAATCACAAGTTACGTCAGGCATAGACTCGTATGGCAAGTCTTCTTCGTGAATGTATTCAGTACCGTTGTCGTTCTTCTAATAAAGAAATGGGCTTACCCAGCCTGGCTTCCCTGTCGTTGATGATCTTCTCCCGTCGCGAGTCCGGCAGTTTTTGGAAGGCCTCGTCAGAGGGCGCTAGGAAGGTGATGGAGCCCTGCATGGTGCGCAGCACGTTGATGTAGCCACTCTTCTCCAGCATCTCTGACAGCACCGTAAACCGTCCGTCCTGCAGTACACCCACGCCACACGTAGAAAACAATGGAATGACATAGAATACAGTAAAATTGATTAAAACAGAATACCATAAAACACATAATGAAGAACAACACAAAATGTCACTATCATTCATTTGTAAGTAGAAATGCTTTGAAGTGTATGCACTCATGGAGGAGTACAGAGTGAAACGTTCATATAAAGATGAAGGGGAAGGTATTTTAAGTTAATTTGCTTAGAACATTAAAGTTATAAATGCGTTTTAGTGGTGGTCTCAGAATTACTTAGCTTATATTCGTAACATAAAAGCAGTATTGGGTAGTATTAGCAAAATAACGTCAGAAATAAGAGCGAGAAACATCAGAGGTCATTATCAGAAAGATCAAAATGACCTACAGAGTAGAAGTAAAATAACCATGCTATTCAGACGGCGAACTTGGTTACGACGAGTGCCATAGCGGTCGTCTTACTTTGAGCACGAGGTCAGCCACGTTGTCAGAGAGAGACTTGGAGGGGTCGAGCACCGAGTCTATGATGTGCACGATGCCATTCGTAGCTTGCTGGTCCTTTTGCAGCAGCAAGGCACAGTTGATCGTGTTCATCTGCACATGATGCAGATGAAAGAAACTGATGTGTTATTCGTGCTTCCACAAATGCCCGTAAGGAAAGCAGTCTAGGCTGTGAGCTAATGGGTATTGATTTGGAACGGGTTTTGCACCCTTCATATAATTAGATACACATTTTACAGCTGGTATTGTGAAATATCTGGTAGTCATTTGTCATTGGAATATTTCGTTGGATTTTAATTTTATTTTTGCGACCTACTTGAAGGGTAGGGAGTAAAATTCTTAGTCTCTATTATTTTATTTTCATTCCACTATTTTCTAAGTGAAACTCTGTTCATTGATTTCATCCAGTTGACGGATAATCGCTAAAATTCAAAACTAATTATTATCAATCGAACTTTTTTTTTGATTTTTTACGGAAAAATTTATATTTATTTTCAAGCTTCAACCTTGAGTGAAGTTAATCAGTTCTCTAGTGTATCATCGCAGCATTGGTGCGATCGGTACAGGCATCACGGAGTGCTCATTGCACAAATTAGCGCTTTGAAAACTTCGAGGAAAGCGAACTGTTTGTCTGAGAAAATATCTATTCTTTTTCTGGTATCAACCACCTCTCAAAGTCAGTCAGCGAAAGAGAAAAAAAATGGAAGTTTAACTGATTGAAAAGCGAATGACTGACTTGATCGTACACTTCTTTTTAATTATATACACTATAAATATTACGCGTGTTTTTAATTATATGCGCAATAGATCCACGACCATCAACTACGACAGACGAGAAGCCTTTCAGGAAAAGCCTCAAATTAATGTCGTTACTCTTGGATTTTGGGTTAGTTTGCCGTACC
This sequence comes from Orchestia grillus, assembly GCA_014899125.1. NCBI lineage: Eukaryota > Metazoa > Arthropoda > Malacostraca > Amphipoda > Talitridae > Orchestia > Orchestia grillus. The sequence goes on along the minus strand of VOMN01059110.1, from coordinate 50,702 downwards.
TTAAAAACAGCCACCTAAAAAAATCATCACAGTGAAGTTATTGCAAACAGTGAAAGATCTGTACCCCATTTGAATATTTGTTGATTCTCAGGAAGCTTCCAGCAGCGCGAGTCTCGATGACGGTGTTTGCCTCGAAGTGGTCGGAGGGGAGTTTGGTGGGCACGATGTGGTACAGCAGGACTGGGTTGTTGGGGTTGCCTCGGTACGACTCCAGCTGACTCTGCAGCGAACTCCTCACGCTCTGTAACAAAAATAGAGCTCGGTGTTACTCTGTGTTGAGTTCAGTCGTGTTTATCAGTGTATCCTCACGCTCTGCATTTAGAAATAAGGCTCTATGTTCCTGAATGAAGCTATCATTATTGTACTGCAGTGCATTCCTCATGTTCAGTATCAAAAATAGTGCTCAGTGTTACTGTATGTATGATGTACCCAGGTGTGCTCTTCAATGCACCCGTTGCGTTTTGAAAACTAAATTAAGGTTCATGATACGGCATGATGCCCACACCTGTTCGATAATTATATGATATTAGCAGTGCCATCGATGGCTCTAACTCTCCAGCGTGCTGTTCAAAGAACTTTTTAAGCTCATCTATGAAAGATATAACTGGAAGGATGAAATCTCAAGCCCTAGATGACGTAAGGTTTTGATCAACAAGTTCTATGCCTTTTTCACTACGTTTTTATATAGCTTTTTACCAAGTGTTTACACCAGGGATAAATTTGATCGTGAGTACATTACTGTCTTTACACGGAGATCGATGCTGGCTGAAGCTACGAGAACATTCATAACATCATTACCAGTAGTTGATTTCGTGACCAGGGATGACGATACCCAAACAGTCCGATCATTTCCCGCAGCTCACATCGAAAGCCTCGTTGGTGGGGGCGAAGAGAGTGTAGGCCCCGGCGGTCTCGAGCTCGTTGGCCAGGCCGCTCTCCCTGATGTAGGCTGCCCAGCGCGTCGCGCCGAGCGCCTCGGCAGTCTCCAGCAAGTTGGTCAGCGGCTTCACTGAGCGTGGGGAATGGGCCAACGTAAGAGGGGTGCTGAATGGTTGTTTTTCGAGCTCATTTCTTACCATTTCAATTTTGTTGTTAATAAGTATTCCAAGGGAGTTTAATGCTGTCCAGGGGAACCTCGCTTTACTATGCGTTTTGAATTTCTTAGGGATTTGATGTTAAAAAAATTTAATCTTATTTAATTGACGGCATACCTAGCAATAAAAAGATTAATTTATACGATGTGTCATCAATGAATAAAACTCTTCACGCTAATACGTATCGTTGCAACGCGTATTAAATTATTCTTAAGCTGCATATGCGAGCTCGTGGTATACAAAACTGTTTTGTGACAGTGCACTTTATGTTACGTCACCATATCCCATGTCTCCAGTGGAACTCATCAGCCGATACATCCTTGTCGATAACGATATCTATATCCACGCATGCAGGAAAATTTTGCTTGCAAAACAATTTAAAAAAAACGATAGGGCAAAAATCACTCCATAAAACATTATCACGTCATAGTTGTAAAAATTCTAAACTGGACCATATTTCATTAGCCTCATTTGTAAGATTTGACTTTGTTTTGAATACTTTTTCACATTCCTGTTTTATCGTTATCCAAATTTTGCTGATGATGTGCTACAGCCTGAAACGTCTTGTTTAGATAAGCTGATCATTTCCTGCAACGTATGAGCTATCCCATGTAATAATTTTAGACCAACATTTTTGAATAGAATGAATTGAAATTACTTTCATATAAAGCGGGTACAGGCACAGTTACTTCTTCCCTGCAGAGATTTGAGAGGAAATTGTGTTTTTTATAAAAGTTTAATGTAGGAAAATTCATAGTTGAGCAAGAGCCTTCCGTATTCAACGACATTTTGAACGCCGGACACATCCGGGGGATGTTCAGTCCCATGCTAAATTCGCTGGAGTCCCTGGTCTTCAAGAGTCCGCAGAACCCTATTGGTCGGTAGAAACGTTTGATGCTAGTAATATTACTCCTATATTCACGGCCTGAATCAAATGCAGCTTGAAAATCGTACCATAGAGCTGCCTCAACTCCAACGTAACAACGAGTCCATCTTACATTTTCCCTCAAAAGTTGACAGAGTTAATTTCCGTAGACTTCCGGAGGCGTCTGAATCATTTTATATAAATATATTATGCCTATTTTGGGTACAGAGTTTTCAATTGCATAGAAGAAAATAACCAATCAACTATATATTAATACGCTTGAACCTACCTACCTACCTACCGTTCCGTCATGCTTCGCCACTTTTCAATAAAATTTCAGGTCTCGAGCGAAGTATCCTGTAAACGGGTTGCATGTNGAGGACCACTTCTCATGGGCTGGATTATCTAAAGTTTGTTTATCTAAATTCCCGTGAAATTTTCACGGCTCCTGCTAGTAATAATTAATACTATAAAAATAAGTCAATTTCTAGCAAAAAGTGGGAATAGTACAGGCAACGACAAAAAATCCACAGCAGCAAAATGAGAGGTTTTGTCTAAGCTGAACTACTGCTTATCATTCGGGATTCTCTCAAACGTACTTTGTGAATATAAAGTACAAATCGGAAAGTGAATTTCTCAAGCTTGACACAAATCAACACAAAGAACGAAGTTTTGCAAACTGAATTCGCCATTTCATCACTCAGGTCACCACCTTACTGAAATGACAAGCTTTAAATATGCACTTGTTTTTAATCTGGCAACGTTCAGCACATCGGCAATAACGCAATTGTGTAATTAGATTTTACCCACTGAGAATCATGCCATACATTTTTGAACACATGTAGACAATTGAACTATTTCATGAATCAATAAATATTATGATAAACTACGAGCAGAATTTCAGTATAATTTGTTGCAAAGAAAAAATGCCAATCGAAATTAAAATTAGAAAAAAATCCAAATTATACTGATTGCATTTATTGAAATATTATCGTATTTAAATTGTTCTTCCTTTGTTACACGTTAGGAAGTCGTAGATAGTTTAGTTTCTAGTAAATTAAGCATTATTGATCTAATAACATACTTTTGACATTGTGATTTGATGAAAAGATGGAATTGAAGTATAAAAATATGAGTGTAACGATCAATTGGGAAAAATTTGACTTTAATTAACTTCGCAGCATCGAAAACCTAAGGAATTGTCATCACGAAACCTTCAGAGGAAATTTTCAAAGCGTTGCAGTCCTCGGGCGAAATTTGTATTAAAGATAGGGTTCGCACACCCTCGTTATTATAGGTATCACCGAGTCAATAACGCTGCGTTTGTATCTTAATGTCAAAAATGAACTTTTACATCTAAGGTTTGTGCTTTTGACTTTTGTAATGCATGCCGAATCAAAGTTTTTTGAAATTAAAGTTTTTAAATTTGATTAAAATTCCGTTTTTATTGATTCATCATTAATTCTAACAGCTTCCAAAAGGCGTAAAAGTTCGCTATTTCTTATAACCTACAATTTTACCCGTAACTTTAACCTCGGTAATTTATGTCGTAGCAGCGGGCCCATGACGTGAGGAGACGTGTATCACGCGGCCTCTCGTGAGCTCAGAATATGGTCCCACACTCTCTTCATAGTTATTATAATATCCTACGATAATAGCTTAGGTGCTAGCTCAGGTGCAATGGTCAGACAGTGACAGCAGACTCACCTCGAGTGCAGCCATTTTCTCCCTCGATCTGCTCGAAGCCTTCGCAGCATTCGAAGCGGACAATCCTGCAGTACGGGGGAAAGTGAGCTATGAAACTTGGCGGCGACAGGAAAAGATGAACTGACTTTTTCTTCGTAACGTCCGTGTTTGGTCAACGACAGAATTCTGTCTACTTACTGAAGGCAAAACAACTATATAAACACACACAGTACATGTCCGCAGCCCCATACGCACACCACAGACATGTACAAGGCGGTGGGAGCAATATGTATATTGGCTGCACTTTAATCTTTACACATAACCTGCATAACTTTGCAAAGCAAAAGAGTAAAATGATGATAAATTAATTATGATGCATACATATTACGCAATTAATAGAAAAGTACACCTCTACAGCTCATACTTTTTCTCTCACGATAAATAACACGTAAATTAAATGAAGTAATTCCAAAGGTTTAACTCATATTGAGCACGAAGTCTCCGTACAATCCTAAAGAAGTCACCTAAAGTCAGCATACTCTACAGGAAATGTCATATATTGATGTGAACGTTACACCTATTCGTTACGTGTTGGCATCACTTTTAGTGCATTATGAAATTTAGTGCCCTAAAAAACTAATGTAGCATTGCAGACGGTCACCATCTTATTCTTCTTGGAGATTGTTTCCCCGTTTCATTGAGTATCGAAATGTGCCGCTCACACAGCTGTGAGCTGTGTGAGCACACAAATTATGTTCAAACGCGGCTAAGAGCCTGTCATGGTGTTATTTTGACACACTTTTTAAAGTGAAGATTGGGGCATAGTACAAATTATAAAGAAGATTGTGAGATAAAGAACATTGAAGTATGCATTAGAATTTATGAGCACACCGTAATAGAAATTAAAATTATCAACATGCCAAGAAACGCGCAGGTATTCGAGAATTACAATAGTCAACGATCGCACCACCTACAAAATATTTCCCATGAAGATTATAATTCAACATCTGCCTCGAGTAAATGAATTCATTCCTGCGTAAAACAAAAACAAAAACCTACGTACTGAAGACAATAGATTCATCCTTGAAAGAAAAATTTATCTCTATATATTTTTTAAAAAGCTTCCGGAATTGTATTTTACTAAAGCGCACAGTCTAGTCATAGACACAGATAGCCGAGACAGCTCCCGATCATGTCATCGTCAAAATTCCGATTTCACTGTGTAATTTATTCTTCTTCCTCCACTCAGGGGCAAAGAACTCAAAAGTAGATAGGTCGGGGGTCGAGCAGTTAGCTAACAGATATTTTGAGCATTCTGGACAGCTACACTAGTTCACGTTACTCAAAGTCTGTAAATTTGCACAGGCCTTGGAGTTATACCATATGTTAAAATGAGATACGTGAAGCCAGGGCACTGAGATACCTATTCTTCTGTTTCATTCTTTTCATAAGCAGCTTCTTTGTTCTGCCAAAAAAAATTCTGCTGTATGCCACACGACGTATCCTGCCCGGCCAATGTTCACACATATGTATGTTGCTAAGAATATAAAAACATTTTTACTTTGAAATTCAGTTTATTTCAGCTGACAATTTTTTTTAGACAGAGAATGACAGTGTGTGTGACCTTTGCGAAGTACAAAAGTGTAAACGAAAACTTACGTTTTCCTGCCGCAGATTTTCCTGTTCAGCCAGTAGCGACATTCCGTCCAGAACTCCTTGCCTGTGCCGGGCACCTCTTCTACAACACAAGCATTAGGTCTGCCGGAAAAAATGTAATTAGCTGCGTCGAGCACGGCACCCAGTGCTCAATATATATGTAATGAAATTTATAACATAGTACATAATACATAATACGTAATACATAATACATAATACAAAATACATAATACACTATACATAATACATAATACATGATACATAATACATAATGCATAACACATAATACTAATACATTTAAATCTTCGCAGTCCGAAACTTACGCGATCATTAATTTCGTTCGACTCTGTGATCGCATGTGCATGGGACCTGAAGCCGAAAAATTATCAAAAAGGAACGCAATTTGTGTACTTTTACTTTTACCAAATAATATCAAACTGGCTCAGAAAGGTAATTTTCATTCAAGGGGAAATTATTGTCTATATTTTTTATTTCTCCAATTGGAGAAGGTTGAGCTACTTTAAAAAGTACGAGCTAGGGCGTAGTAAACTACCGCGTTCTTGTTAAAAGAAAGTTTGTATATACCTCAGGGCTGTGATACGTACTGATGGTTTCTTTAATACACTTGTGAGCGAGTGTGTTCAAGCTAGCAGTATACATTGGGAAAAGTATTTTCTCAATAAAGGGAAATGCTTCAATGAAGTTGGAGGATTTTTAAAATTTGCATCATAGTTTCACGCTTCACTTCACACAATTATGTCATTAGAATGTAAAAAAGTGATTGAACTCACGAGAACACTATCGTCCATCAAAATAAAACGAGTGAAATTAAAAAAAGCGCTTTCTAAGTGTAAATGTTATTTTTATATTAGCATGAGCAGCCGCTTGATCATGCATGGAACGGAAATTTATGTGTTCAAAAATTACCAAAGGCATTAAAGAAACACGTAAAAAGAGAAAAGATTCATCAAAACCTTATTTTTAATTTCAAAATGAGGAGAAACTTTCTTGCAAATGAAGGTTACAAACTTGGAGAATTACTAAGATATCTAAGTCACTAGCTGGAAGAGTTCTCATCAAGAAAGGGTCGTCGAGAAAAATATCTTAAAATTGTTTTTCAAGAGCAATGATGAAAAAAATCGTCCGACTCCCGCGCACCCTACGCTCCCTCCCGTGGGATAGAGTTTCTCGCCTACTTTCTTAATTCAATTTGAGAAGCAGATGCGGCGGGGCGGCCCCCTCAGTTAGAGGATGACGGGAGCGGCGCGAAGTCCCCCTAAGCCCTCAATGATGCTTGTGCGAGGGGCGAGGCGGAGCTCTGAGATAAACGCCTGTTTATTCAGCTAGACACAACATGGCTGAAGGAATTAAAGATACCACCTAACGGCTTCTTTTATAGCTTGACCCACTTAAAAGAGATGTCTCTGGTTGAGCTCTAGCCAAGTGATTAAGCATGTACAATATTAGCATGTACACTCATACGCCTCAAACCTAATGCCCCTGCTTACAAAAATGAGCTCATTGAACGCCGCGGTTAAATTGATGAATGTCTACGCTTCGTTCTACTCACAGATTTGCGATGAATTCGAAAAGGGAAAGCTACTGGGCAGAAACGTTTCGTTTTGACTGTGAACGAAGACAATTGTAGGTGAAAAAAATTTGCTCAAGCTGAAATGCTTCGATGTTTAAATTCACTTCATCATCTAATGAAAAGAAATCATAATGTCAATCAAAACACGTCTACCTCACGATGTAAAATACTAATTTTCAAATCATTTGTACGAAATTATTTATGGGAGTTGTCCTCAAGAAGTTTATTATTTGAATCAAACTATTGAATTACGAGGCAGAGCTCAGTAGGATAGTAGAATAGGCCAAAATCACGACTGAATTCAAAACTTTGGTGCAGCACTTCAAAACTAAGTTTAGTCTCTGTTGTATTCTTATAAAACTAATTTCTAGGCCTTAGCTTAACACAATCAAATGAGTCAGGAAGTCAAGTGACTATAATTCGAAAGTTGTTCTGTGTGGCACAAATCATTCTGTGAAAGTGATGCTTATACTTCTACATTTTTTTCAGTTTGATTGCTACGATAAACTACGGGTCAGATGAGACTTTAAATTAGACAGTTGTACACTTTAATCTAAAGTTTGTTGCCGCCATTCATGCTTGATTTCATTCACTCAACTTCTGAGGCAGAGGCTCACATAGCATCAGCTAGTAAAAGTGTGAAGAAAAACATGACTTCGTCTCGAACATGCGTTATCGGATGTAAGAAAATCTTGCTCGTGCACTTGCGGGAATAAATGACAAGTCTTCGGGAGAACAAAACGTAAAAACGTAACATATGGTAACTCTCAAATTGTGCTAATCGAACAAACTATCATTCTGTGATAACCTCAATGGACCTGCTTGCTTGCAACTCTCTGAGTGGTGTCGAGACTGTCGTAAATGAGATAGCTGAAGGCAACCCATTTTTGAAGCTCGCAAAGGCAGGCAGGAATGGCGTGTTCAAGATAAGATCACATTTTTAACGCTGAGCACAGGGAGGTCTGACAATGTCCGTGAACCTCCTCACATTTGTTACTTCGCAGCAACACCACACACGAACTTAAAAATTTTAAAACGTAACGACTTCAGATGGTTTTTCCCTCAGATATTTAGAGTTTTGACAGTGAAATTAGTTCTTACCGAAATTTACACACTGTGCATACATTCGAAGCGCAATTTAATGACCAGGCCTTTGTGACAAGAGTGACTTTGATGAATCATTTGCACATCCACAATGACAAATTCCCAATGATTATTCTGAACTTGAAAGGCAGAACAGGTCAGGTAACTTCTATCGATTTATTGTCACTGGGTTAACTATTCTCAAGAATGAGAGCTCACAATTTCCTTGGAAAAATATCTTTGAAATGTATAAAGAGTAAAAATGAAAATTAGATAACTAACAAACGAGTATTTTTCTGTTATTGTTCCTGCATGACTGCACGAGGTGATTTTGATGCTGATGAACGAATCAATTGCAGACAATGGATACGCATAATTGTTTCCCCAAAGGATTAGAGGTGCGTCAAATGCCATGGATTTTATTGGCTCGCTGATGTGTCCGTATAACTGCCGACAACAAAAAATATTATCTTCATTTCCGAAGCAGATTACGAAAGGAACTGAAACAACATTCAAACGTCGAAAAATATTTCAGTGAAATCGGCTCTTTCAACGTGCATTAAACACAGCGTAATTTCAAAATTGCCTTGTAGGAATGGATGATTACACACTACAACTCGCTTTCTCAAGCAAAATAGGCATAGTTAGACTTCCATACGTTTGTTTAGATGAGTAAAACCACCTCGGAATGAATCCACGCTTCATTACGACTTGATTCTGAGGAGAACAAGGTATGCTAAGCAGGTACTGGACAAGTGGACGATGTAGATGCAGACTCGCTTTGAAGGAGGTTCACTAAGGCTTCAAAGAAGTGAATTGAAAAAATGAATTCCTTTAGGAATAGAGGAGAACAATGACTGGGCAAGGCTGGTCCACAAAGCGCTGCATAGCGACAGGACGTGCACGCAGGGTAAGATGGACGAGGGCGACTGGGAGATGGACAGCAGGCGCATTGTCTGGGCCTGACCAGACGCTGCTGCTCCCGACATCGCGTCCTGACGCACGCTCACGTTCCTGGTCGTCTGGTGCTGCCACAGCGCGCACGTTTGACGTGAATATAGCGTGAATAGTGCAATAGCTGTTCCTAGGCATGACTAACAATGCAATAACACTACGCTTGCGTGCCAGATATAACAAATCCAATGCATGGTTATAACAATAACTAGACGCAAGCTTTCCAACAGTGGCAAATACAATTTATGACAAATACAATAGTAATACGCTGTTGTTCCAGGTACAAGAAGTACAATACAGTCTAATTATTGCAATGGCAATGCTATGGCGTTTCAAGTACTCTTCTGCTTTGTAGTACGTGCGCATAGCAGATAAACGCGCAATATGATAATACAGTACAGTAACTGCGCGGCCTTTATAGGTGATTGAAGTACTGTAAGCCAAGATTTATCATAGTATTTCTACAGAATTGAAGCACAAGAGCAGGATCATAGCGGAAAAAGGATTGAAATGGCAGGGAACAGCTTGAGACAGAGCCCATGGTTCAAAAGCTGGGCGAGAGAATAAAAAATTTGGGCTCAGGTCTGTTGAGATCTGGGCAGTTGAGTTCTGTAGCCGTAAGGAAGGATTTTCAGAGCACCTATGTAGCCGTGACGAAATTCAATAGGTATTAGATGAACAATTGCACGCATCATATGAGGAAATATTTTGGAGTGAACATTGAATAGCCTGACACTTGTTCAAAAATGCAAAAATCTCTAACTCCGCATGAATAAGGCACCATCATTTCTATTTTTTTTATTTTCTTCCCCTATTTCCGTGGTATATACATGCATCTTGTTTCTATGAACCAGAAGCTGAAGTTAACAAGTTCGGGAGATGAAATGAAGTTCGGCAAAACTGGTGCATTGACACTAATTCACTTCAGCATTGCTGTATAGTCCACCTACTGTTCATCATCGGTATCTTGAACACGGAACTCATTTCTACATTACGAGGGTACCACAAGTCACTTCAGTATTGACAGATGATCAAGAAGCCCTTCAGTATTTTACTGTACAAACGTGAAAAGTGACCCTTATGAAGGTGCTTTGGCTACATGTGTACGGGAAATAAGATTTGAAAGACTCCTTGCAAAGACTATATACATGCCAAAACTGCACCACAGATATCAGCCTAAACAATCTGGAACGGCGAGGAACCCGACGAGTTTAGTGCCTGCAGATCGAAGTTGTAAGATCTAACAATGAAACGCAATGCGTAAAAGATTCAGACAAAGGCTTTATGTTTAGGAGACTGCTCAAAAGAAACCGCTCTAGTCGAATAAAGGGCGGCAGAACTAGCTTTGCCCCCTAATCTCCGATTCTCGCAGACCATAAGAGAAGCGCGAACATCCAATCAGTCTGGTTTGGATAGGAGAGTGCTAGCTGCTTCGATAACACGCCACGAAAAATCTTCCCGGACTACAAAATGCACCAAAAATATACTGCTAAGCGTACGGGGGAATTATCTAGGCAATTTTTAGCGCCACGGTGATCATAAGTCATCGAGATGTCGGTACTCAAAGAGAAGAACATCAGTTGGCTTGAAGCTGACTAATTCTGATGAAGATTTTACAAATGACCACTTTGCCTCGATAAGAAATGGTCACAGTTCGTGAAAGGATAAAAAATTAATGATATAACTTACGAAGCGATATGAATTCAAGCTCGATGTCTAAGAAATATTGATGCATAACACAATAAATCTCATTCGACTGGAGAAAAGTTTTTAAAAGTCGTCCAGATAACATTTCTGGACTCATACTAAGTTGGTAAGACGAGTAACTAGAGGAGTAAGCAGTACAATATCTTGTCTTGAGATTATTTCCATTTCGTGAATTTTAACTATATAAATAAGTTGGTATAGTAACTAGTTACTCAGAAGAAACTCTTTTAGGTCAACATTTTCGTACTTGATGTGCAGTGAATAAAATTAGGTTTGATGTCTATAAGATGTGTAGCTGAAAAGAAATGATCCCAATTAAGGATGAAGTAAGATCTGATTGTAGAGACCCTCGATAAAGTAGAAGTTTTTATCCGACCACATGTCAACACAGTTTCTTAAATAAATTATTAATTCTTCTACAAAAAAATACAAATCGGAAAAACTAGTGTACATTACATATACAAATACAATTAATAAAATTGTAATAATGCTGAAAGAAATGTACATAACTGACGAAATGTTATTTTAACACCTATTTATTCAAATAAAATAAAAATAACAACCCCCAAAAATTTCAGCAAAATGATTTCATAAATCTTTATTGACTATTTGGGGTTAGTTTAAGTATCTAATCTCAATGATGCGTCCCGAAAATTTAGCTAAGAACAATCTGATCTGATCCTCATACACAGGAGCATGAATTCAACTCAAAATATTTTGGCATCGAACTTATTTGGCGCCCTATGCTCTTGTGAAAGATGTTAAAGGGATTTTTTATAGCTCTACGTTTTCTGAAAATTTGATAGACTACAGTAGTCAAAATATGTAAAAATCAGCTGAGATATTTATAAGCAACGAAAAATTAATGGTCCACTGCAAGTCCCAAAATTTGCTCACCATGGATGGTCGGATTTATTGAGTGGATCTCTTTATTCAAGTGTGCATGTGCGTGCAGATAAAATATTATCTTGATGTACGTCGTTTGATGGCGGAGTGGGGAAACGGTGATGACTGTCTCAAATGAAGTTTTTCCAATAAGAACGAAGCTTCTACGTTTAGCATTCACTTCAATTACGTTTGACGTTCATTTATAATACGTTTAGCTATCATTGATTCATTGCGATTAGCGTTCATTTTCCTTTGATGTTCATTACGACATTTTTTCAATAAGAACGTAATATTTACCTTCAGTATATTTCACGTTCTGCTAATTTTATTTTAAAAAGCAGCACTCGTGGTTACTAAGACAACATGATGCTTTTGTTGAATTAGATAATTGTAGTTATACTTACTAAAAAGTACTGATAAACAACAAATGTTTGACTGATATAAAAAGCAAAAATAGAAGTTTCGAGATGGTTTTTCGAATTATAGGTTGACAATTATAGACAATATTGCATTCTTAAGAATTTAATATCTTTGTGTTCGTTGTACGAATGAACTTACATTTATCATCCGACTCTTACACACTTGAATTTGAATCTGAAAGGAATCGGTCGAAGATGTTTACAGTCGATGGACAAAGCAATGCGGCGTAGAAGATGGTAGTGAGAAATTTAAAAAGCAAAATTATGGCATATATTCATGGTGAATTTTGGGCCCGAACTCGAACAATGAGATCGTACGGCTGAGACCCTCGTTACGTACTAGTGAGTCGATGTCCTTACTTTAGTACGACTAATTTTGTATCGGTAAAGAACGATAAGGGCCTTCATCGATGAGATGGGAAAAGAAAACCATAGAAATATTCGCACGGATGCTCTAATAGAGCATTCCTAATTTTATTTGATCAAAGTTGTTCTAGAAAACTAATCAAAGAAATTTTTTACTGAAATTTGCTAGAGAACAGAGTGTCAGGGCATTAACGAATTGGTAACCCCGTTTCTTTGTACAGTATTTGAGCAGAATATTGCTCTCTGTGAACATGAAAATTAAATAAATTCGAAATGCAATTTGAGAGCTTCTATTTAAATGTATTTTCAATTACACCATACCTATAAGCTCAATATCAATTAATTCAATTAAAGAATGTACGCATATAATTTTATCAGGGTCAAATACAGTTTGAATTGATTAAGTGCAGTGAGTAAGATTCTTTCTCCCTGTCCCAACAAATACTGCACTTTAATTTTTTCTAGTACGTGACTTGCATGATAAAACTGGCTGACTTCTACAGCAGACGTCGACTAATTAAGATCCTTGCTGGTCGACTCAGTCAGATAGCAGCTTTCGTATTTGAATCAGAGCCCCAGAGATAACAGAGCTTCGCTTCATATTAGCTTCGGCGTTAATGTCGACATCACGTTGTAGGTCTTGCGGCTGGCTGAGATTACAACCCAGTCATAAACAAGCTCGTACTTGTCGACTAGTCCCATAAAGTATTGCATTTTAGTTCCTTCACAGCGAGTGACGATCGTCAAACATTCACACGCAAGTAAATTGGCCTAATATTTTAGTTTTTCCGTGCCGTCTGGCAACAGTTATGCATCTGCGTTACTTAATCTGTTCACAGCCTACCACAAGAACAGTTCGATAAATTCGTCAAGCTGGCAGTTCGCGTCCTAGCTACCAGCCTAGATTAGCTGGGCTAGTGCGGGCCAATGGAGCAACGCGTCGGCGCTTCCGCGGCTATATTTGAGGAGCGAATTTCAGCGTTACTGTGTTCCTTCGAATTAACTTTCCATCAGCGAGCGCCAGGCCTAATTTTGAATCCTTTTGCAGCCCAAGCCCTCAGACCAAGTACATAATTCATAGAAGTTTTATGGCTTTTGAAGTGTTGGGGTACCATTTACTCTCTTGGTATTTTAAGAGGTTTCAAACTGTTTATATACGGCCATAACTGTTTCTATTTATATATGATTACGTAAAATATTTTTAATGGGGTTATTACTTGATTTTGCATCATTCTTTTGTCATGCAAGCATTTTTAAAATATAGTGTGTGGATACAAGTTAACTAGGGGGCTCCTTTTGACCTAAAATTTAAAATGAATAATGTTTTATATATCATGGGGGAGAGTTACAATTTAAACTGAAACTATTACAATATTGCACAGGGCAGTAGATTTTAAATTTCAACATCCTTCGCAACTTTCTTTGCACCACGAAACGTCTTTGAGTAGCAGCTATTTTGGAAGCAAAAATATCACTGAAGAACGACTGAAAAGCACCGAATTTTTTGTCTTAAAATATTTACAAAATATTCCTGCGGTAAATGAAGCTCAACAGAGCAATAAAGAATCGAGCCCATGGGAATCTACAGAGCAGGCGTTAGAGAACTGCACGGCGCTCGTCGGACTCCGACCACTGGTGCGTTAGTTCGCTCGAAGAGAACGCTGTCGCAGCCCTTCCCATTAATCCCTGGCGACAAAATTGGACTTCTCCGACTCTGGGACTTGATTGATAGCAGAGCACCACTGAGGTAATAGCAGGGCAGCGCTAAGGCTGCTCATCGCACGAACTCAAGAATTTCCTACGAAAATTGAAGGCGGAATTAGAAGACATAGTTGATGAGGGAAATGTACCAACATATATATATGCAGCAAAGCAAAGAGTGTTGTAATTGTGTAGTTCCATAATACACGATACCGGACATTATGACATTCTTTATAGTTAAATTAATTTACAAAAGTATCTACAGACACTTCCAGGTATATGTAAATACAATGTATTTCACTGCAGTTTTTCTGATAAGCCTCTTTATATTTTCAGAAGAGATTAATCCACATGTAAGAGTTTTAGTTTATTTAAAATGGCAGGTGTACATAGCTTGTAAAAAACGGTAAACAAATTTCATGCAAAAGAGGTAGAAAATTAATCATTTGAAAGGATATGTAGAAAAAAAAACAATAAGATTGTATGTGACGACTTCTGATGAGTTGAAAAAAATAAATAAATCCTTAGATTAAAACAAAAACCCTATAAACGGAGAGTAAACCTGCGCCTTCTACGTTATCCTTAGGTGTAAGTGATCTTAAATGATAAAACAAAATTCTTCTGAAGTACATGCTCACTATAATTTGGAATTTATAAGTTTAAGATTAGTTTTACTATACGACGCTGTTTGCTTTTCTGATAACGCTTATAATAAGATTAAATCTTCGCCACACCTTTAAAGTGTTTTAAAATTTGAGTCGGATAGTAAAACGAAATCTACAGTAACCTTACATACTATAATTTCATGTAAAAATCCACGCCTCAGAACTATGCTCATCAATGATAACTCTGGCCGAAGAACAGTAAATTTTCACATAAAATTACGAGAGACGCTCATTACCCACACAAAAAGTTGAAGCCCTAACACTCGTTATCTTGAGAGAAATGTCAATTCGCTGAGCACAAATAAAGAGTGATGCTGTGTTCTCGCTCCGTAACTGATGCAGAACCGCATTAGATTAACAACGCTGGTTTCATAGTACACGGCTTTCACCTATCCAGTAGACCAGAACCATAAAACTAGTCCCAATAAATGAGCATATCAGTCTTTCAAACTGACCATGAACGCGCACTTTCAAAGCACATGTAGCTAAAATTTTACGCTCTATGTACGATACAATACACAGAAAAATACAAGATATGCAGAAAATAAACAAGATGTAAAAAAACCTCCTAGGAACGATCGCTACGAACTGGTTCTGATGCCCTCTGAATTAAATGAGCTGACTTTTAGGAGTAGGGTGGCTTAATGAGAAGCAAAACACCTTGTCAGGTTCTTTAGAATGGGAAGGAATTGATGAGCTCTGGTATCAAAACGTCTGGAAATTTAAACTAGTTCTTCAGGCTAACTCTCGGAGACTGTCTGTCGTCTGTGGTATCTAAGCCCCCTATCGGAAAAGCAATCAGTCATATTGTGCTCGGAGATGCAGGCGTGAGGAGGTCAACGCTCGGATGACGCCCAAGCGTCTCCCAGACCTGCTGGGGTGCCCCTCGAAATGCACCCGACCGACCACATGCAGGCACTCTTATGAAGCCAGACAGTCCGCCCCACTGCGCCTGAAGCATAACCACCGCTCGCTTCTTGGTAACTGTAAGCAGAAGGGCTGTGGCGACCTGGCTTCTCTTTATGGAGCTTGAGATGAATCGAATTAGCCGAGCTTTAACTGCAGTAAAACTGCCATTACTATTTTTTTCTAGTCTCATTACTAGATGACTGTTGAGATTTTCAGAGTGTAGTTTCAAATCTAAGCAGAACAGGTTTAAAAAAGACACGGGCTCTAGAGAATGGGCTCTGCATGGGAAGAATGGGTCCTGCAGAAAATCTCTAAGACGAACATTGCGGGAAGAAAGAATTCATAACCTAGAATTTTTATTTTATGATGTATGTAATGGGGAGAATACGCACACCGCGAAATTTTTAAAAACTGAAGTGTAAATGGATGTGTGAACCCGAAATATTTGTTATTTACATGCGCTTTCTTAGAACAACTAGTGAAGACCCTCGAAGAGCTCGATAAGCCAAGATCATTGTGATTGTTAAGGAAGAAAATACTCTTCTATTCAGTTTGTTTTTGCACTAAAGTCTTCTAGATTCGAAAATAGCGTTGCAGCTTATATCTTCAATTCTGTTGAGATATTTTCAATCGAATTAAAATAGTAGATAGATAGGCGTAGGTAACTAGAATGCACTGTTCCGATTCCTGTTGTCATACGTTTACATGCCTTGACATGTACGTTGGGTCGTCGTTTTATTAAAACGCTCAACATTTTTCTAGTTTGAATTTTTTCTAAAGTCATGCACATTTTTTTTCAACAATAAGCAGTATACCTGGACGTCCAACTTTTCTTTTACCATGCAAAGGTCTCTTGTATCAGCTGAAGAAAGTAGCCCTGACTCATGAAATGTCTTCATGAAACATTTCTTTCACATAAGTTAATTTACGAACGACAGAAACGAGCATACAATTTAAAAGCGAAAATGATTGACTAGGCTAAAGAATATCCATTATCAACACCAAGTCGAAAAAATAACACAAATAGTCTTTAAAATTCGACCACGACCATCCATATAAGAGCAGGCAAAAACCGGACTCAGGCAGAGATGGCTGCGCAAGACAATCCTGGGCGCCAGCCCTGCGCTCGCCACGAGCCTTTACCTGCGCCTCAAGCCGTCCATTCATCGCGCTTCTTGCACTTCTGATGCAGACTATGGAGAAAGTTGTACACGAAACCTGTTTTGGCTCGGCACCCCTAGGTTCCATCATGGGAGTTGCGAGCTTTTGCTGTCGCTAGGCACTATATGTCCAATGTTGTCTTGGTTGGTCACCGACGTTTCGTTATACTGGGATCATTGTGAAATTGTATGCAAAGAAATGAAAAATTTGCTACTTCTCAAGTTGTATCTGTTGTAGCAAACGATACGCACGGAACATCAATTCTTATCCTATAGGCGAGTGTAAACTTTTCAAACGTTAGTGCCGAGATTATGCATCTCAGTAATCTAAAGCCTCATTCTAAAGTCTATGCTTGAAAATCGAAGCTATGATTATTATAGTATTTCGACTCCATCATTTAATTGCATTGGAGCTAAAATTTTGGAAGCGACAGTCATTCTCACAAATATTACGAGGGGGGGAGTTTGGCTGGCGTTTCATTCTCTTGACTTCACTTGACTAAAAATATATTTATGAAACGAACCTGTAACGATGTAGCTGAGACTGCTTGGAAAATTTTACAGGCTTTACAGAATGAGGTTACCTATTTTCATTTATCACCTCGCTTTGGTTTTTGTCTCCCTATGAATAGGTAATTTTAGGTCATAGTGTGGACAATCAATGAACACTTCAGAGTCGGAACCACTGCTTCCCGATTTTATTCTCGTCTTGTTGACCCTCGAAATTTTCTTCTAGAATGCTCTATTTGTGTATGTAGTCCTTTTGCCATAGGTTCCATCAGTAGTAATGCACGTATGTATAGCTGAACTTGGTTTCGGACATTTGCGTTCAAGTCCATCACCTTATAAAACAAGAATAAAACTAGAATACCGACCCATAATAAGAGGAAATAAATGGAAAGATAACATCGTTAGATTGCGCGTTCAACTCTAAAAGGACCAACTCATTTTTTAAAGGAATGGAAAATATCTTAAGCAGTCATTCACATTTTGAACACTTGTGTGCATTTCCACCCTAGTTTTGAAGGAAATATCAAGAAATAACATATTCTACTAGTTATTTCTATCATTCCACTCGGAACTCACGACGTTGTTGGATTAATTCTTCTGGAGTCCTCATTGAACTGCTTGCTTTCTACGAGTACGCACGTACATGCCTGTTTTGCATTATATTTTCATGCTCGTGATCTTCAAATATTGGGGTTTAGCTTTCTTTTCCTGCCCGGTACAAGAAGATGGCTTTATGGTGAGCAATTAGGCGTGGTACAAGCCAAGCCCTGTGCTGGCGTTGCCTGCAGAAGCCCTTGCCTTAGCTCTTGTCTTGTGACCCACAGACCCTAGGGTACGTGTCACTGTTAAAGCTGTCTGCAGCACCCAGTGTCCGGGTATACTGACCTCAGAGTCGTGGAGGTTCTGTCTTCATTCAATGCACATGAAAACAACGTCTTTTCCGTACTTTTTCGCTCTGTTGCTATATTTCTTCGCGATATTTTTAAGAGGGGATTAGTTTTCCAATGCTGATTTTCAACCTTTATGATTATTTTACTTGAAATTAATTTAGATAGAAAATTTGTGATGAGCAGGATATGACACATTTTGCATTAACTCGAGTGTCACTGTCGGTGCGGTGCGAGCTAGACGATATCTTCGTCTTTATTATTTCTTCGCATTGTCTGAACCCTGTATGTATGTTGTGTTAGTCTAATAATCCCTTTTAAATTTAAACATGGGACGCATGATGTCAACATAAGTGACATCTTTAAAGATAAAAGGTAAACAGAGGAGGAGAAGGAGTAGAAAGAGAGAGAGAAAGAGAGATGTCTGAGTGCCCACAGTCGGGTAGCTTCAGAACATTGGGAGCAGTCCTGCGACCTGCTCTCACGCCTACGCCGCTCACTGGCCAACGCTTAGGAGCAAAATATCCAATGAGAGGCGTAAGCGTTTACGTTTTTATGTTAGGTCACTCATTTGAAATATCACAATCCAGTTTACCCTAAAAGTTATATAAGAAGGTCGCAGAACGTCAAGGAATATTGTCATCAGGAAAAAACTAATAGCTCTGTGGGGCATATTGTGCGGTAGCAGAAATTCTGAGGAATTTCGCTAAAGGAAGAAGATACCAACAATCAAGCTGATCGTCTCGTGATTATTGAGACGATCTCTGATCGTATCTCAAGTGATGAATTGACTTTTTATTCCCGTAATATGCCATTTAGAGATTAGTATATGGACGGTATTGTTCGAATAAACTGTACCGGAAGTCAAAAACTTATTCACACTTATTATAGTTTATTATGCTTTAGCCTTGGCTATGTCTTCCAAAACTTTTTCTTCTCTGAAAATGAATCTAACAGAATCGATCTTAGGAACCGAATTAACATATGTTGAAATGCGTTCAGAACTCTACGAGGCATTTTTAGAGTTCCATAGTGAAACATACGACCGCAGAATCCCATCAACTCCATTGGGGGCAGTGCAATGCTGCTCTTTAACAAGGCAAAGTCCTCTGAGCTGGCAGAGGTCAAGCTGAACCTATTGGGCTTTGCAGTGTCTAAACTATGATACAAGGGGAAAACACTCGTCCAATGTTTGGACAGTTCACAACATGTTGGGTTTTCCTGATAGATGTCAATCCAAGATGTTACTGAACGATTTACATCCCTCGCTCTCTCTTTTTGTTGCTCTTGTTTTTAAACCTCGCCATATTCAAGAAACGGTTCTAGTTCACGCCTTATAGAAGTGACGGGCACTAGATGTTCCTGCGAATCAGTTACGGGATTTGTTTGCTGTTCGGGTAGTGTTCTGCACTGAATCGGGAAAAATAATCAAACCAGTTCTACCATATTAGTTTGAATTGGTTACATTGACAGTCAGTCTTTTGGGTTGCCCTCAACTCCACAGTTTCATGTTATCAGTACGTTGGGTGTGATAGGACAGGAACTGGAAGAAACATGATTTCCGCTCTCACACTCGCTCTATTTGAGTTCGGTGAAAATTCATAGGAGACAGAGGAATCTATGAGTACTCATGAAGTTTATTGGTATCATGTTTGGTTGCTTTTTCGAAGTACAAGTACCCTACTTTCAAGCTTCATAATTGTTTTTGGAAAAAGTAGTTTAGATTAATAAGACTTGAAACTATCACAAGCATTTTTCGGCGAACATCTGACATGAAGCAGAGCTGCCTCAAAGCGGACAACTATAAGCACCCCGTCTAAAACCAGTGATTAAATATTTTTACCTCCCTAACGACCAATTTATTTTTGCGGTTAGATTACATTTAGCTTTGTGGGAAAAAACTAGCTGCAGCCTTGTGTGTGTATTTATGTATGTATGTATGTATATATGTATGCAAATATGTATGTATGCTATAAGACTGCATTTAGCTTTTTGCGAAACACTAGGGGCATCGTCATGAAACAGGACCCCCTTTTGGCCGATGAAGGGTTACGCGTTGTCGAAACTTGAGTCCGTCATTTATACATGTTGTAAACAAGCAGTGCGTCGTCGCTCACAGTTGTGGACTTCATTCAAGTCGTGAAGCCTGAGCTCTCGGGTGTGGCTATGAATTAAACAACATTTTAAATGTTAGGTTTCCAAGTTGCAAGAGATCAGCATGGGATGCCAAGAGATCACCATGGGATGACAAGAGATCACCACGGGATGCCAAGAGATCACCATGGGATGGCGAGAGATCACCTCTGCAACAGCATAACGCAGCTCACAGAAGCACTTTCATTCACTCAAATATATATTTTTTCTTAAATGACTCGAGTTTCATTCAGGATCAGCTCAGGGTCGCACAACATAGCGTTTTTAAATTGGGACTATTCTTCAATACCATTAATGTTTGAGCAATTTTGAAACCAGAATTTTTTTTCTCTGAGAATGCATCTGTAGGATATGATTTAAGAATTTTTGTCCTCTGAATTCGCTATGTAACAAAGACAACACTTGAATATATTTTCCCGGAATATCAGAAACATCTCCCGTACACCATTGTGTATCTCCGAACATTAGATTTGAAAACAATGTGCATATATTCTTTCTTACAAAATAACATTTTTTCATGCCACTAACTTTTTCCCGAAACATCGGGTCTAGAACTAATATTATTGCTTGGCCAAACATTTCAAAAACTTTGAAGGAACGAACTTTTACGGCAAGGGCAAATAAATGAAAGAGTGAAAATAATAAATCTCGGTCTAATGTTATAGCAATTTCATTTGTCAATTTCAGCACTATTTGCTAATTCTGTGTAGAAAATATAATTTTAATTATCATGCTGTTCCAATTTTCTGAAGATCATGACAAACTAAGAAGAATAAGGTACTTCAACCCATTTTAGCTTAGCGTAATGGCAAAGAAGAGGCCATAAAAACATTCAGCGACACTGATGGTCTGGTCTAGATTGTCCCATAAATTTGCATTTCGATGCCACTGTTTTTGTGTAACTTTCTTTGAGTTGCTATCTGGAAACAAGCTTACTCAAGGAGCAAACTTACTTGAGAAGCGAGCTCACTCAAGTGCATTTTTATTTTCCCATTCTGTGTTACTTCGACAAAATTTAACTTCACTTCCCTCCTATAGTAAGAATGTTTTCAATTTGGATTCGAGTGATTACCTACCGCTGAAATAACAAAAAACTGCAAATCATGTATACACTTAACAGAACTTGGGCATTCATGAACTCGTCTGCAGTGCACAATGGCTTGATCACTTCAGATATCAAAAGTATAGCTTCATTGAGAACGAAGAGTGCCAGTCAGCAAAAAGTAACTGGATAAACTCCTGCTGAATTATAGTGTGACTTATCGATGTGTGGACGCGCGAGGCTCCCCATCGGCGGCGCAGCAAGGGCGGAGTGAACACTTGCCCTCATCAGGCTCTTCAAAAAACGCGACGTGGTGTTCATCTTGAACTTATGTGAGGTCCGGTCGAGCGGTATGAAGTCCACACAAAAATGCGATGTATACTGAATACAAAAGTGCCTCAGTTCCGGTTTATTATCAGAATGGGTTGAATAGTTTTGGTTTGTGATTCAATCTAGAAAAATACAACGGAACGGTGCTTTTTTGCTTAAACTAATTAGATATTCTCACACTTTACTAGATTTAGACAAATTTCATTTATCAAAACATAAGAAATGAGTGAGAATGGATTCTTTCTGCGAGATGACTGATGGAAGCAAATTTTTAAATATGTTAAAAGCGTATTCAAGGGAAGTGCTTTCTTATTTATACATCGAATGATTTATATTCCAGACATTGAAATGCTAACTTGAAAATACCTTACTCCAAAAATCCGGACAATATAAACCCAATCTACATAGGTACTGAATATAATGTACGAAACTGAGAAAGAATTGTGATCTTGGTAGAATCTCTTTCACGTTACTCTGTCAAATTCCCCATTTTATCGCCAGGATGATTACGTACACATCTTACATACAATTACATGTAATTAGAGTACATACAATTAGACGTCAGAGCTGTGTGCGAGTTATTAGGAATCACATGTTGAATTTTGATATTGTCTGGTCTGAGTTCAGGTTTAATGCCTTCCAATCATACCTTTAAAAAACTAGGCTTCAAATGTGACAAAAACATTCACTGCATCGTATGCATGTCAGTATATTTGGATTAATTAACGGACTTCATTATTTTGTTTCCTAAATACAATTTTTTTTCGGTCGTGAAAAATAATTATCTTTTTTCGCTACCAAAGTGAACCTATTCTCCGCGACTGGCAAATTATAACAATGCAAAAACACTCCAAAAACCAACTTAATACGCCTACTCATTGAACGTATTTGCCGCAACGTTTGAACGTCAACTAAATTGAAAAGGCTCAGTGTCGCGTGATGTACATTTATTTGTTGAGGTCGGCGCGGCTGTACACCGCGGCCAGCACCATAGGCTATCCAGTGACACATTGCAGAGAGTACACAGCAGTGATAGGGTGTCGTGTGTACGGTGTGTCTCCGAGTGTACGCCTCATGATAAATGAACCGATTGAGGATAACTCAAGTAGTTGAGAACAATTTACTGCCCACACCCTATCTACCAGCTTTGTTGTCGGCTCCTATTAAATGCTAACTAAAGAAGCTCGCTCTCACACAGCCCTCACGGCGTATTTTTTTTCGGGCGGTCCAACATCTGTTTCTGAACTCCGAAGAAAACAGCCGGAGTGTTGATAAGAGATAGCGCTGTCATGTTGGTGAATTTCAGACCCTTCTCGCTCAGATTATGGCGGTTGTATACTGTACGCGACCTTCTATTGGACACTTCGTTTTTATTGCACGAGGCCGAATACTATAAAGGGGCGTACCATTCGGCTAAATTCAACCCCGGTGTTTGTATTTCTTCAGAATTAAGTACTTCAGCGTGCGGAAGTTAATGGATCAAAATTTACATTTTGGTCATGTGAAAATTTACCACTGAAATTTTTTATACAATGTGTATCTTTAGGCTACTGGACATTATTCCAATTGCTTTCTCACTCATAAGTTCACTGTTTCTTTTTTTGATAATATATGAATAAATATTTTGAAAAACCAAGCTGAATCAAGAGTTATGCTGAATTATCGCTCTAAACATCGTTCACCAATTTAATTAACGTTTCCAAGGTGCAGATGCTTCCATAAGATCATCAAATTGCTGCAACGGGTAATTGCATAGGAACTTATAAGATACTCTTAAGGAAAAGTGCAAAAATTCTTCAAAATAATCATCGACGGTAACCGAAATTATGTCAATATTCCTCGTTAATAGAAGATGAAAAAACTCTGCGAAAAAATTGAATATCTCACACTCCAACAACTTCAGCGAGGTCGAATCAGTCCGCCGAGAAGATTTTTTCTATAGAGCAGAGGAATTTTTTACCATGACGTAATATTTCTAAGTGCATGCATATCTTTTCACAAAGTAGAAATATATGTTTTTAGAATTGGGCCAACATAGTATGGGTAGTTAACCTTCAGTTGCTAGGAAACTTTTAATGATGTTCGTATTCTATTACACATGGGTATGTGGGTATGGTATGAGAATGTCTAAGGACTAGCGTAGCAATGCACACTGAAGTTTGGGTAAGAACACATGCTCCGTTCGGCATCCCATCAGTGCTCAACTTTATTTGTACAGCAACACAGCACTGCTCATCGAAAGTCACAGATTTGTCAATTTGAACCTTAATTCATTCGCAAATTATAGGCGTGTTTCATCAATCAGATGAGTTCATGCCTATAACCTTGAATACGTTCTTGAAAAAGTCAGTAACCTAACTGAGCATCGGATTCGAATAGTGGAAAATTTAATACCTTGTGAAAGCTGAACGACTTGTCCTTGAGACCGAAGAAGAAGAAGTGGGTAAATTACTGACAAGCAGACATCGAGGCCAAGCGAACTCTGAAGGCATTCTTTCCGTACGTACTATACAAGTACACCTCTCTCAAAAAAGACGACTGGTTTCCTTCTTAAAGCAAAAATGCAATAATTTTTATTGAAATTAAACACAATTTATTTTCTGCATAAGCTCACCCGTCATTCCCACAATCTTGCTGTGTTGCGAGGCTAGCAGCTTGTATATCAGGCCTGTGACGTGGTAGATAAAAATGCGCGTCTTCGAGCAATTTCGAGAAGCGGAGAACTAATCGCCGCCTGTGTGAGCACAAAAATGGAGATGCGCTCATTGATCTTTGCTCGCAGTCGCTGCGTTTGAAATTCGACGTCATTTATTCGAGCTGAAATAGGAGGACAAATGGTCGACACCTTTTAAGCCGAGTGGGCAGGTCCGTCAGGTCTTTAAACGCAACACACCTCCCAGTGCCTGAAAATCTGGGCACACACATTCTGTTTTATATTGGCAATCAAAAACTGTTGCATCGAGAAAGGAGATCCGGCTTATAGTGTTTCTTTTCCGATTGCTTATGTAAGAAAGTGCAGTGGAATGAGTGTTTCTTTCGGTAAATTCTTTGGAGTAAAAGGTGGTGTTGAACTTGACGCCGTGCGCAGCTAATGCTTGACATTGGTCACGGAAGGAACATAAATTTTGACGCGCATTGAGCTCATGCATTTCTTACTTAAACTTTTAGTTCACAATCTACTCCCTTCACGAAGAAAATAGTTACAGCCATTATAAATTTATTAGCTAGATTTGCTCTCTCTGTAAAAAGATCTTTCTTTTACGCTGTAGACGTATCAAACATTAAGCAATGTCGTGTCTAGTAAAATATCGACGGCAGAAATGGGCTGCTAGAGTCTGTGGCACGAGTCTCACAGTGAGTAGATTGATTTTTCTGGGTCAGAATATCGGGCTCCACGGCAGTTAGGCCAGCGTGAGGACATGAAGCAGATCGTTTACTCTAAAGTGTATGAATGCTTCCTTACAGTCATATTCGAGGAAAAAGATCTACATTGCAATGAGCTAAAAAACGTTCCGCGAAGTGACTCAACCTTCACAAGATCCCATATATTTTAACTGAAGTGCAGCCGTTAAAGAAAGAAAACACTGTAGTTGTCTATTTACAAAGCAACAGGAGCCATTCGGAGGCAAACGCCTCGCACTAACAGAACATATTTTAATCGTTGCTTGAAATTATCTAAATTTTTAAGAGTTGGTTTGATGTTCACTCAGTTAAATAACTGAATGCATGCATACTTGTAACAACTAGCAGAGTCATTTCGAGAGCGGCTTAAAAGAAAGTTTAAGAAGATCCCCTGTAAGCTCCCCGTGTTTAACCCTTTTAATCTACTAAAAAAGTATGAAATATTCGAAATTATATAATACGATGAACTGCATAATTGAGGTAATTTGATTATAAGCCAGCAGAATTCTTGGTAATGTCCGCGTGGCTCAGTGAAAATATCACAGAAATGTAGTCATATTTCGCTACTGTTTAGTCTTAAGGCAATGGATTTCTAATTATAGTTAAAACAGTGAGCTCAACATAAACAAAAACTACTAGGCTGCGCGTGATCATCGAAGCCCTCATTTTAATTTCGCTTCGAGTTGTTCAAAAAAATTTAAAACGCTGTTGAGTTGTATTTCGCCATAATTTTCAGGTGATTTGAGAGCGCTGATCATAAAACTGAAGACTCAGACGGTGGTATTTACCGAAA
This sequence comes from Orchestia grillus, assembly GCA_014899125.1. Lineage (NCBI taxonomy): Eukaryota > Metazoa > Arthropoda > Malacostraca > Amphipoda > Talitridae > Orchestia > Orchestia grillus. The sequence goes on along the minus strand of VOMN01059110.1, from coordinate 24,840 downwards.
ATATTCTTCCAGTAAATAGTTACATAACCTCGCGATCGCTGCTGCTAAACTTGAGACATGAGGTTTTAGTTCGGCAAATAATTCGTTCATTTGATTACAATTGAGAGTGAACATGAATTTAACACAAAATGAACAGTCAATGGAAGACGTTCGTGCGAAAAAATACGAATATTAGATACATACATTACCGTTGAGCGGGGCTTGCTTCATGTTTTGATCACACCTAAAGTCACTGATCAATACCATGACTATTGCGTGAGGTAACTGTACCAAGGAGCAAGGAGTATTCTCTATTTAGGAGCGGCTGCAAGTTGATTTGATAACCTACTACCCAAATTGGCAACGATGAGTGAGATTCTCTTCCTGAATAGAAGCATCCAAACTATGCACCACCGGTGCACTGTGAATGTTCGCTCAGCAGAGGCTTCCTCAAGTCTAATAAAATTTTACCCATTGTCGGGTATGATAACGTTAAAAAGCGCGACAATGATGTAGCGTCTTCACCCGTGTCACAAAGGAACCATTTTAAGACCGGCAAGCGTGTCAAGTGGAGACGGCGGCGGCCAGACGAGATGGGGCGTCTCAATTGTCACAGACGGAATGTGCGACGCTGCTCATCAGTGTGCGGGGCGTGTCTCTCTTACGACCCTCGCAACGCTCTTACAACTGATTATTATGCTTGATTATGTTTAGTCTAATGTACCGAGGCGCTTGGGGCGTAATTTCATAAGAAACTTAGGCACACCTTTCGTTGTTGTGCAGACACGTCAACTGTGATTCGGCGAAACCATGTGATGAATTTTCGCGTTTATTATTCTCTTGAATTCTATTTAAGGGACCATAAATTCGTGGATGGTCTCTCCTCGCTGAATAGATTAGCAATGTTTTCAGGCCGCTATTTGTTGAGCATTTCATTTTAGGGTGTCATGCAAAGTTCATTTGAGAAATTTGCTGATAGCTTAAGCTGCCGGCAACCCCCATTGGCAAACGTACAAATTTATGGACTGTTTCCATCCTCATGTCAACACGTCCAAGCATGTCATCGTTCCTGTTTTTAAATATCATTACAAATTCTGGTAAAATACACCACCGCTGTAAAATCGATTAAATTAATTCCCTTCGAGCGCTACATAATAACCTAGTGTAACGTTATGTATTTCCACTATTTTTCATTTGAAGCTTTCATTATAGGTAGATTCAACATCAGCCAGTAAATGACATTTTCGCAAAACTTTGTATATCCAGCTCACCTATATTTAGGATAATGACGATGTATCCCAGTTCAAATTCGTTTGACTGCACTTACTGAAAATTGTTGCTCCTAGCAAAATGATATCTTTTCGATATCAATGGTAAGCCTCAGGATTTTTCTCGTGCAAATGATGGTCAATGAATACGAAACGCCGTTGTTCATGGCTGATTTGCTCGCCTTATTTTACCAGAACATAAGGCGAGTACGAAGGAGCTGCCAGCACAATCGCGGTAATGCGTGCAAAAAAAGGCAAAAGTTTGCATTGTCTCTAAGGAGTTGGGCCCATGTACTCAAGAGGTACAACGCTATGTTTGGAAATAATTTCATCGTAAATTCTGTACGTTTTTGAAGGTACAGCTTTACGAGTAACTCCATACTGATTGATTTTTCAAATGGACTTGCAATCTACAGGTTATCGGTATAATTTAAGATACTAAAATAGCAAAATTTTGAATTTCACCGATTTCTATTTCAATATTAAATCAAGAGACTTACCCAACGCACGAATAAAACCATCGAGTATTTTTATTTTAATTAAAAATGAGCGAATCGTCACTTTCCGATGATTAAGAATGACCTTCTAAATACGTTACAGTCGTGACAGCATTGTCTCCTCTCATTTTGTGTGGAATTTCCACGCGCTTTAAGTGCAGCAGACGTCATTATTATTATTTTTTCTCAAATTAAAAGCATTACACACACCATGCTGGCTCACTCCGTAGGATTACCATTACGAAAAGTCATACCGGGGAGCTTCACGATAACGGGAAGCGAGTGCCCGAAGAAGGCGTCGCTGCTATGCACGCAGCACTGGTGACATTCGCCGGTGATAAGAAAACCAGGCATCCTGTGCTGCGTCACGCATGCTCTGATTCATCCATGTTGACATCATCCGTCGAAAGCGGTGCGTGGGACCGGGCCTCTGCTCTTCTTTTCCTGGAAACTTTTCAAGTAATTCAGAATTCTCACGTACAAGTGTCGTGCTGTTGTAGTAATAGTCACGCACAAGGATTAGATTTAGTACTAACACGTGACTTGCTTCATGGAGGAGCTGCAAAATATAGGAACTGTCAAAAAGTCAGACACGTTCGATGTGTTCAGATCGTGCTCGGCATTTTTGAACATTAAAGTATATTAGTACCTCGGAACTTATAATTCAACCGGGCTTCTTCGACAACAAAGAAGGTCTAATGGTGTCATGAAACGAGACGCGCATCTCCCAGGAAGCTCTTCTTCAGATTCATTTAAAAAACTCCTGCATTTTTTCTCATTCATTTCTACTAAAAACGGTATCTTAATTGTATCTTCTCAAGATAAAGAAGTCAAAGATTAAATAAGTGAAAAGATGAAATGAATCAACCAAAGACATATGAAAAATTGAATTTATGTTTGGATTGTAGCCACAGTAAACTTGAAACTGCGCTTCAGTGCTAAAGCTAGAAAAGATTTTACAGTAGCTCATTTTCCCGTACGTCATTGCACGGAAAGTTCATACAGAAGTTTTGGTTCTATAATTTAAATAAACTAAAATCCCTTTCCTTCAAGTAGCTCTAATAAGCGAACTGAGACTAAAAGAAGCTTACCACAAATCCTGCAAAATCTCGCTCAGATTTAGCCAATCAAAACCAGCTTTGAGAAGCGGTAAAAATCTTATCCAATGTACTCTACTGAGTGTGGGAATACGAAGGCAATTTAGTCTCTCTTCTCTGAGCCACGAGAGCATCTCGCAAGTGGCCCGATACTTGTACTAGTAAAGGTGCAAGGGCGTATGCATTGACACTGAGGAGAGCACAATGTACCTTCAAAGCCCTTGTTCCATATATCTAATTCAAGGGTCGGCTCGTGCAGTACTTTAGATTTCGGTGACATGGGCAATCTGGCGTCACTCGCTGCTCACTTCACATGCCTGTAATACCAGTACTACAGGGCAATGCTCTTCTTTGTAGAGAACGTTCTGTAAATTCAAATACGGAGCCTTGCTGTGTACTTCTAACACATTTTCGAAGCGAATTTGAGTCGGAATTTCATAGTTTATTCACGATCAGAGTAAAGAATTCAAAAAAAGTGACGCAAAATACAGTGTCAGGCCTGTAGCTTCATTGCTGAACGACTTACAAACCGTTGAAACGAATTTTGTTTTCGTTGAAAACCGACATTTTTTTCACGATTAAGATAGGTTAGGAAAAGGAATTAACTCTTACTCCAAAGAAACGTAAAACGATCGCCGTACCTAAGTGTATTAGTTGTAATCAAGGAAAGGCTAAGCGTTCAATAACGGACGATTGAAGTGATCATTGCTGTATAACAGTTGCCATTTTATTATGTTATACGAACCTCAGCTTTAGAGTTGTAAGGCTGATTTTACGAAAAGTAAATTTTAGGTACGAGTCGATCAGAAATACGAAACGATTTGAAGTACTTCTGAAACGACGATGATGGGCACAAATGCAAGAATTACTGCCGATGGTCACAGGAAAATTACCTTGAATTGAAGCGATACTGTGAATTAAGAACTCATGCATAATGGTGCTCTGCCGCGTAGACTTCTGTTAACTTGACGGATGAAGAGAATTTTTCAGAGTACGGTAGCGCTCTCACGGTGTCGTAAGCATCTTTGTTTAAGAGCAGATAAAAAAAAACTGCTATCGCAGAGCAGATTCACAGACATTGGTACAGAATTTAATTCTCAATCTCAAAGCAAAGTAGTAGTCCGAAGATTTCTACTTTGCTTCTGTTGCATTATTGCCGCGTTAAAGGAAAATTATAATCTTTTAAATCAGCCACCCATTTTGTAAGTTACTCATATATTGTAGTAACATGACTGAAAATTACGATTGGGCATTCACACCTCAACTCCATTATCAAGTACTCAGTGTCTGCATGACATACGCAAAGCTTTACCCTGAAATAACGGTGAAAAGTGAAGGAATTTCGCACAGCGAAGAAGCTGCCACTTGCGGTGCAGGAAAATGCACAATTACTCGAATAAACAACGTGATGCATCCTTCTGAGCAGCAGCACTACTGTCTTGATACAAGCAGACGACGCGTGGGTGGGTGTGCTGCACAGCGACGTGTCATGCCGGAACTTTTAGACGTCAGGCTCATTAACGTTTCCCCATTCAGACGCAACCCAATGGAATTTGTTGGATCTGAGAAGCCATCCAGTCTAAATGGAGCGACCATGAAGCATTCGTGCTGGGTTTTACGAGTCAGGGCGCGCCTACGAGTGTCTACTAAGTTTTATGCGCCGATCTTGGATAAATAAAGCCCCAGCTACATGGAAACACTGCTAGGAGCTCTGCAGCGCCGTCTTTGCATGATCAGCCATTCTTGCCAGAATGGACGCCAAGAGCTTGGCTTACATTCCTTCATGGCTGTTTTTTATTAACTTCCAGTTTTGTTCCTGTCGTACCGGACCATAACATAAAATATTTTAATTAATAGGACAACAAAATTTTTAGTCATCTATTGTAGAGCTTCCTTTAGATTTATATCTTGAGGAAAAATAATAAAAACGCTTGAATTTCAAAGCATTTATTCTTGAAAATTTTATACTTGAAACTCGATTGTGAGCAAGTTGGAGTACCAGTTTTTACATAGTATTTAGATACTTGTTGGGATAGGGATACAGCACAACTTTTCAATCATAACTAGCTATTATATATAAAATTACAAAAAACATCGAGTTCTCTATGAAAGGAAGATAATGACGTCGCGGAAATTGATTCCTAAACTGCTTAAGGTCTGCAGCTAAATAATTTCTATGTCATTTAAAAGCTGTTAATCTTATTTCTTATGGAAAAGCATTTACGTTCTCATAAATTGATTTGGAACATAACCATCAAATAAATCATTTCTGCCGCGACGCAGCCCTGGCCAAATCTGTCTCTGCTGCCCATAAATTCCATATTTATTGCGTATTAAACGTCTCCAACACCACCCTTACACCATATCATTTGGCATTGTATGGAAATTCAGAGGAAAATGCAACTCAGATCAGTGAAAAAATGCATGGAGGCTCAGCATGGAGCCATCGTTATACTGTCGTTTTTAACCAAGGGGCTCCAAAAGGCGACCGTGCAATTCTTGCATTGAATGCAGGTGTATACAGGTGGAGTGGAGAGGTTCCATGGTGACGTCACTCCTGCGCTGCCACCTCACCCACAAAGGATGACGTCATGCTTCAAGGCAATTAAGCTTCGCAAGATAACCGTGCTTTTGAATAAACATGGGTTATTGAGTTAAATTATGCTTACGATGTGAATATTTTTGGGCTGCAAGTGGGTTGTTATGGCGTTGGCAGGTCTTGTGCATAGAACAGTTTTCTCAACTTAAAATCCTTGCTTCAAAGTTTTCCTCCTCTCCACCCAGATGTACATACCCGAATGACCCGATGTGTTGTCTAGAATTACCTAAGAGCGCAGGTGCGTTAAAACCTGATCTAACCAAGTTTGGAGTTTCAATAACTTGATCGTCGTAGTTTCGAAGGCTCTATGCCATGGAGTTTGAATGGCACAGCTCCATATTTCAAACGGAATGCCGGGGAATATATGGAATTGAACAAGATGGATGACCATCTAGGGCCGAAGTTAAATCCGATACTATCTCGTCAATTTTAAATTGAACAAAGGAATTGTCCAGTCTCCACTGTACCCCTCAATGGTTGAACTCTAACATTTTTCATCATAGAAGATGGTCTGTGAAGTTGACACAAAGATACAATGAAAGACGAAATGAATTCATCAATGATAAATTTGAAAACGTACACACTTCATATCAACTTAAGGCTCAACTTAAGTTATATATAAAGTAATATGGGTATTGAAGCTAACACAATCGCATTGTTCAATGTAGGAATAAAATGCATTTTTAGGTTAATTAATTTTCATTTTTTACAGAGGCAAAAAACAATCACAAAAGGAAACATGAGAGGATTTACTCGTAAAAAAATCGCCCAGAAAGAATTCGAGGAAAAATTTCAGACAGAAAATTATCAGATGCAGAGCCTGTTATCGTTCTAAAATGTTCAGCAGCAGAAACGGAACTTATACGCGAATTTTGTTGTGTCGTGTGAAGCATCAGAGGCCAATTAAAGTACATTTTTAATCGCCGCTAAAGTCGCATTTGCTATCCAGATTGACTCAAGTGCATTTTGTGCCGCCATCAGTCCTTTAAACAAATAGAGGCAAGTCAGACCATTCTTGTCGGACGTTCATAAAAAACGCGAAACAAAGTCAAGTGAACTGGTCGTTGTACGATGAGGTCAGAGGTGGCAGCGCGAAAGCTGTAGTCCAAAGATGGCCAGCAAGGAAGTGATAGGAAAAGCTCTTTGAACACACAAGCCAACCAAAGTCGACAAGCAGAGCTAGAGTGATGAATGCTGTCCATGGCCATATTGAGCGGGGCTGCCAGTACCCCCTTAAAGTCATCCTAATTGATCAGAACTGGAAAGCGGCGGGTTTGCCTTATTTTGGATGGAACGCTCTTATGTTAATTTGACAAGCCCAGTTTGGCACTGAGAGAACCGATAAAACCAATATAACCATTTAATGTTGGGCTGAAAAGCATGTCATCTTGTTTTGAACTTTTGTTCAACCCTGGGAACGCAACCGTTGATGATATTTTTCCTTTAATGATGAAAGGCACGGCAACTCTCATGTTCTAATGGTGTGGTGTGAGCATAGAAGTTTTTATCAGAACTGCTTGGACTATGCACTGTGCCTAAAGATAGCTGTTCTTCACCAAGGCTCTTTGGTCCCTTAAATTTTGCATTCCTCTAGGTTTTTCATGGAGTTTAAAACAAACGTAAATGGAGAGAAGTGTCAGCTGTGTTACAGGAACATCCATTATTATCATTTATATTTAGTACCTTCTTCCCGCGCAAGCCCATGCATATACACTCATCATGCTTTTTCAAAAAAAGTTTGTGTCCAACTTTAAACAATACACATAAATTGTTCAAAAGTGTATATTCTGTACTACAAATAAGACATCCACAGGATATGACAATAGTTTTTTGTTACTTGGAAAAGTTATCTTAACCTCTAATGCGTAAGGCCCGTACGTACAAACGAGAGTTGCTAATTTCAGAGAAATTTGTGAGCCAACCCATGCAAAGAGAATATATTGTTTATAATTAAAAACAAGTTACACATTAGTACGAGTAAAAGTATGTTTCAAAACAGATATATTTCATAACAGTTACCTAAGTTTGACCTTTCCTATGAAATTTGTAAAAATGTTTGTCGTGTAAGCGGTTCATCTTTTGATTGCTGTCTTTGTTCAACGCTCCCAAATGCATAGATTAATGTCAGAACTACAATTTTATTAAAAACGATAAAATTATCATATGAAAAACATACTAGTATCCACTTTTTTAAACCTCAGAGACTTCGAACGCTGTCGGGCGTTGCTCTCATTGACTGAAGTTTCTCTTCACTGGAACCTGAAATTTCTCCGAAAAATCTGATTTTTTCTTCAGGAATATTCCATCGCAGCTACAAAGCCCTTTCTCTAGAGCTAAGATATGCAGGCAGTTGTACATTATTTAAAATTTTCGAGACGTAGTAAGCCTGAAGTTCTCGGATAGAACTGGTAAAGAATGAGTCAGAAAATAATTGTGTATCAAAATCAGCCTTAAAATCATTTGAGCCTTGAATTATTTTGGAAAAGCGAAATTTTTTTGCTGTGTGCGAGTAACTTTGTCGTGCGCAATGAGTGCTGATCCCAGGGTGATTTAAGTAATTTAGGGTAAGTGCACAAAAAGTCTAATATACAGAATTTCTTTAAGTAAACACTGTTAGCGAAGTTGCATCAAAATTCATAGAAAAAATCTACATCGTAGTGATAGAATGTTTCACTGCTGTCCTTCGTAAAAGTGTTGTGCACTGCATCACGTACGTTAGAAAAAGACGCGCTTTCATGAGATGAGAGGTTTAATCAATTGGAGCCCCAAACGGCATACATTGAACTTATCTCCCTAAATTTCAGCAAGAATCCGTGACTTGGCTTCGGTATAAGAGAGTGATCGGTACCTACTAACGCAGTGGACATAATGGGAATTCCTATGCAATGGAATTATCTTCGAGCAATGAAATGAACAACAAATATGCTTCGTAGTGCGCAAAAAAAGAGGGATTCCTTGTACGTAAAACACAAGCTTACCTCAGGGTGGTCCATTAATTTCGATACAAATGGTTTTTAAAGTTTTATTTCATGTATTTGCGGTAGTCTGAGAAGTGCGTTTGAGTAAAGAAAACGAATCGAAATCTTACATATGGTTGGGCTAGAAAGAAGGATGTGATTGATTTCCAATTTAATAGAAAATACAGAACGAATACACACTCGGCGCTGTGGCAAAATAAACAGAAAGTATCGCATGAAGTGTTGCAGACTTAGGGAAATACAATAGAACAGGTATCAGAAGTGGCAGACGACATTGAATGTTTTCAAAACAGTGACAGTCTCATAGAACGCATCATTCAAGTTTAATTCTTAAGATTATAAATTTTTATCTGTTTTGGGAAAATCATGACTCGCTTTGAACGTTTGATGTACAAGCCACGTAAGCCGCGACTAAAGGAGGGGGAACGCAAACCATCTGAAATTTACCGCTCACACCTCTGATTGTATAATTATTTCACACTCCGATTAGCAAAGCTTCTGAATGAAATTTCAAGTTGCCAAAAATGATTTTTTATTCCTCGGAGAAAAACTTTACGAATGCCTCCTCTAGATTTAATGCTCCGATAGTCATCGGAGATACAAAAATGGCCCCTACTTCATCATTTAGAATAATTCTTTTCCGGTTTTACACTACTATAAATGTATTTTTATTTATAGCTTTGCATATTACTATATTCGAGTGAACTAAATTAACGGCATTGATATGTATTTTTTCACGCAAAAGTATATTCAATAGCTGACTGGAAATTGAGATGCGGGCTTCCAGGTCACGCTTCCTGTATAGTTCCAAATTCAGTTTGGAAGAGAAAATTCTAGGTATTTTTTCTGATTGCCTAAATTTTTTCTAAGACATACTGTGATACTTCTGAACACTGTTTGAGAGATTACGAATAAAAGCATTCATAAGATAAGTTAGGAGCACACATTAGTTCAGGATGCCAGTACTTTCCAAACCCCATTTTATTCGTAATTGTATTTTAATTTGTGCAAGACGTTCTCTCGACGCTGTTGTGCCGGGACTCCGCGCAGTCCAGGCTCTGAGTTTTTGACTTCATTGCTGTCATGCAAAAATTATACATACCTATAGATTACAAGAAAGCTAGAACTATATACTCTTCATCAGAGATATGTGTTCTGTCTCTCTTTTTCAGAAACCATGGTACGCAATAATTTCGATATTGTTACTTTGATCTTCCAGATGAGAAAAAATTTAATTCCCAAGTAAGGAAATTCTGGAACCAAAAGTAAGTTTTCAAGGCTAAGAGGCTGCAGGGCAAAGCAGCTCCCACTCGACTCTTCTCTTTACTTCGCTTGAAGCCCCGATAGAATCATGTCTGAATAGCTCTTGCTTCATACGTCCTGGTCTTCCGATCGATGCAAAAGTTATTGACGTCTAAGCACCTGGCACACAGACTGGTTGCGAAATTATCATGGGGCGCACCATATTAGGGTCGGTATCTGTTCTCTGGATCATTCTGAAAGCGGTCATCCAGACGGCGCCTGTACAGGGAATATCAATTTGCCCTCTCGAGCAAGTGTCTTGCAGCCCGGTCAGAAATTACTTTTCTAGGGATGCGTCTGCCAACAGAAAAATTCCTCCCTTATCTAAGCAAAATTGCGTTCGTTAGAAATTTTCTCACTTTGAAATCAGAGTAAAATCGGCACATATAAGAATACTTTTTTTCTGAGGTAAAATACAGCATACATCTTTCCAAATATCTGTTTACTGTTACATCTTACTGGCGCTTCATTTGGCATTAAATTGTTTTTTAGTTCGTTATGAGGATAGATATCAGTTTAGTCAGATTCAACAAACATTCTAAAATCAGCTACAAAAGCTTAAAAAACTACTCAGCTGAGACTTTTTTCAGGAAGATACCAAAACTACGAAAGAATCATTTAAGCATTTTTAGCCAACTACGAGAATCTTGGGAGTACCAGAGACAACTGAGCCGTGGTGCTGGGTGCAGAGTCGTGTTGACGGAGAGTGTATTTAGCCTTCGCTTATTTACAACGGGCGGAGCCTCGAAGTGTCCGAATATTTTTTGTCGGGCTGAAAAAACAACATCGAGACACAGTGCAGCTCCATCTCACCCCGGCAGGCAGTTTTGGACGTTCCACCTCTGGTGCAGGTTTTTCTGGTTAGTCGGGAAATATCTTCACTTGAAGAATTGCATTTAAGCCTTTAGAAATTGACACTGCTATACGTAAGGCATAAGAAATAACCCGTCTCCCTAAGCTCACGAATAAATCTTTTCCTCTTTCTTATGGGGTTGTGTCGCTAGGAACACACTCACTCGGGCCATGCGTAAATTAGTGAAGATAAGATGGGATTATATTCTTATCATTTTAATTCTACGACTGCTGTACAATTGCGTTGAAAAGTGCTCATTAGTTTACGCATGGTAATGCAAGGTAATGCAGAAATTATAATTTGAAGTCTTTAAAAGTTCCCTGGCTTACAATTTCTAAATATAATGGCATTTTTACCCATACGCAATCTCTTTTTTTCTTTATGATGTGGGCGTTTCTTCGATCATGTATTTATATGAGAAAAGTTAAACCACTACATCAAGTGTGTAAAAATCAAACGTCGTGTCACGAATTTCACAGCGGGAGTAAGTTACTTTTCAAATAATTGCTGATTCAAATCTTTACACAACTGGAAAAATTTAGATCCATGTTTGTAGCTTATAAAATTAGGTCACACATACAGAGGGACGAGAATTAACCCAAAGATATAATTCGAACCCTATTTTGGTAAATATTAGAACGAAAACCCGACTCTTGATTAGCAGCTTTCGAGTACGTACAGCAGTGCAAGCTACTATTTCATTACACTCACAACGAAGCATTTCACGTGCTGCATGTGGGCACGAGAAGACGCCCCCACGCTTCGTACGGCACCAAGAACACAAGGCCTTGACCTTCACTTATGTTCACCGACGATGGAGTGTCGTCTTAGTCACCCTCGCCCGCCAGGTGCAGCTCATTGAGAAAATTTGCTGGCCTTAAGGAAGTATTTTGATGCACCTTGCCTCCGCTGACGCCTTGCTACAAAACGGGTGCTTCTTGGGTTCTGAATCCATGATGTAGCTTAAAATTAGGCAGGAATGTAAAAATTTCTGGTAATTTATTAAATGATTAACTTCAGTGACCCCCTATTTTAAGCAAAAAATATTGCTTTCATCCTGGCAGTTGCTGTCGAAGAACTCGAGTGTGTACAAGACTACATCCTTCCGTAAGCAAGTAAGTTTCTCCACAAGACATGGAAAGAAATATCCAAGGGAGGAAGCCAAGTCTCGCTGTTGACGCGTGACTCAGCCTTCAAAGCTCAAACTTGATCGCGAACGTAATCAGTAAGCGTGAAATATTGTTTTCGTAAATAATGTTCCGTAATATGAGGGCAAAATTTGAGACAAAGATGATTTATGGTATTTGTGCTTACGTTGCGCAACCAAACGCTTGTAAAATTGAAAAATTGGGAAGATCGCTCAGCATGAAGACAACAGATGATACTGAATGCGATAAGTATGCGGATTGGAAAACAGAGTAAAAGCTCTTCCGGTAAAAAGTTGAGAACAATTGAGCAATTTCCATAGCATGATTGCGTGGAAAGATTGAACTTATCAATTAAGTAACAAAATTCGCTTAGTAAAACTTACTATCGAAAAGAAGTTAATAATTCAAGATGATACAAGAGATAGATTGAAATGTGGTCGGGCTAAGTTAGAAATAAAAAATTTGATCAGTTTTTTAACGCATTGTCTCTAGTGCACATATTGGATTCATGAGGAAAATGTGAATGTAATGAACAGCACAAAGAAGTATTTCGTTGCATGGTCACCATCTGTCTCACAGCTATCACACCTCCTTGTGGGACGCGCCTGTGTTGAGAGTGTTTGCTCTCTAGAGGCCCAAGGAGACGTACTCGTGTTCACGGTCTCTGAAATAAGTGTTGTCTAGATGTCCTTGAAGTTAAGGTGACTTCTGTAAACGATTTATTACAAAGAATTCTACCAGTATACATATTTTTTGATATAATGCGATGCAAGCGGGAGGAGTAAATTTGTATCGACAATAATGCAGACTGAAAACTCCCTCTCATGCACGTTGGAGAGATGCAACGGGAAGAGTACCGTGTCTGATGACCTAGTAACGTGTCATGTGGATAACAAGTAACTTTTTTAACTTCAACTAAGATACATGTAAGAAAGAGGGTCTTGAAATAGGCAAGAGCCAGTTTGTTCTTCAATTAGGTCCAACAGTCTTGAAAGCGTTCAAGGTTCATGGCAGTGATTTCGACTGTCTGCCCTTTCAATTCATGTTTTAGTAATACACATTCATATGTATGTACGTCAAACACATCTGAACCTTTTAGCAAGCAAAATATATATATTACTCGAGTAGAATAAAAAATAATCGATTTGAAAATTGAATTTATTTCCCATAAATTGACAGCGTTCTACAACGAGGCTTTTTTGTACCTTTTAGCTGTTGCATACGACTACTCCGACATGTACCTCTGTAGATATTTGTTAGCACATTGTTCTCTTAATGTATTGGTTTCTTTGTTGGCATAACATAGTTCAGGTTTTAATTACCTATTTTAAATTAGAGGCAAAAGGTACAGGTCAAGATGGTGATTTCCAATTGTTAGCTACTCTACGTAGTTATACATCTAAAACTGCTAAAGTTTCACATAACGCTTAAGAATCGACTTCTTTTTGAAAACTTGCGGAATCCTTTCGGAACATAAATCATTCGAGGCTCACTAATATATTACTAATTTCTCATGAAGTTAAACACGTGGTAAAATTTTTCCTTTTACAATCAAATTATCCAAATTATCCGGAGATTCCAGTCAGTTTGTGAAGCTTTAAACCAATAGCGATACTAATCGATGTAAAAAAATAGATCTTTAACTGATGTAGAACTGAACAGATTACGGGAGCATCCGGCAAGAACAGTGCTCGAGTTGTTCATACTTCGCTTCGCAAATTAGCTATGAGTCATTCGACGTACGCTGTTAGAAGCTCTCCGTTTGTTATAATTAAGCCTGTACTTAGCCTGTGCACCAATTATGCACGCATCTTAGCCCTTTTTACCGTGATTTATTTACAAATGAGAGCAAACGTATCGATGTATTTTTTGCTGAGTGCAGGCAACACAAGCATGTCTGAGAAGTCTCCATAAGAAATGTTATTATAATTATGAATCTATTGAAAGAGGAGTTGTAGGTCGTGATAGCACTCTAAATTATCTCGTAATGTACACTTTTTGAGAGATGACAAGCATGTCTTGTTAGGGCATGAAGGAGTAACTACACTATGTAAGTTCTAATGCACGAGCACTTTCACAGCTCAAACAGTCGCGCCTCACACGTACGGCCAAGGTTATAATAAACTAAACTCTGAAACCATCTCTGATTACGAAACATTGACCTAAAATATTGTTTAATTGAGCTCTCATCACTTATAAAAAGGTTTAGTTAGGACAGACTAGAAATAAAAGGAAATTCCTAAAGCAGTTACTAGGTCATCACTGAGTGCATCTAGCTCTCAAAGCTAATTAACTTAATAGAAAATATACGTGAGATATTAGAAAGTGCTCAGGCAGCAGGAAGGGCTGTGCGATGCTTAACTGAGTGCATGAGCGAGCGCTGGTGCACGTCAGCAGTTAAATTGGGGAATTTCCATCACCTGAGCCTAGAAAACAAAAATGCAACACTATGCAAAAACAGCATTTTAAAAAATTTTTACTGGTCATATTTCCACGTATAAAAAATATTAAGGTTGAAACATTTCAATTAACGGTCTGATTTTCAAAGTGCGATCATTTCTGTATACATTGTGAAAGTTGTATCTTTTTGTGATCTACACTATGATTTTTTCAGGCCACATCGCCATAGAGTCAACGTTCACTCTATCCAGATTTTCTTCAGGCGATCAAACTGATAAATTAAAATAGACCATCATAGATAAAATGCACGCCTCCGAACGTTCAAAGCAGCGATCTGTTGGCCTATGAATTGAATAATCATCTTTCATCGCCTGCCCATGACTAGCTTTCGTGATCGGACTTTTCATGTCAGCTCCCGATAACATGCCCGAATGAACCATCACTTAGTCTGAATCTTTTTAAAGCAATGAACATTTTTAGGCAAACCGAAATATCTAAACATAATTATTACAGGTTCAAACGTGCAATTCTTTCTCATTGGAGCACGTGCAAGCGCACCTGCTGCACGTTTCCGCGTAGCAGATGTCGATGAAAGGCCGGGTGAAGGCCAGTCGGTCCCAGAACTGATCGCGGAATGAAGCTCATCTCAAATTATTGCGCTCGACAGCTTGCGTTCACTCGCCAGACTCGCTGTGGACGCTGTACTGTAAGTTTTAGGCTTCCGTGCCACAGAAAGTTTAAAAATTCATAGTATAAGGTAATTCTAATTTCGTATACAATAACCAAAGGGAAAAAGAGATTGCATTACGTCAACTAAGACTCTAATATGAAATATTTCTCTAAAATGGGCTAACGAGCCAGGATGTAAAATCGAAAGCGTATACATCCTTTTTGAAAAATGTTCTATCAACATACATTTCGAATCTGATGAGAATAACAAGTATTTTTGCAAAAATGTGCGTTCATATGATGTATACGGTCCCTAAAGTCAAATATATATTCGGAAAGAAAAGTATTTTAGAATGCGTATCAATGCATCATAGAAAATATTCAAGAAGGAACTTTCACTAGCAGCAAGTCCGGCGGAGTTGGAGGTGCACGTCGTGGCATTCATATTAGGGGGGCATGTTGAAGCAAACGAGTGATTGTTTGCAGAGCAATTGATTGCTGGCGCCGAGCTCCAGTCAAGTTATCAACTTTATTGCGTCGCTGGCTACATTGACACACGTACGAAGCAGTTAGCAGTCGGATCAGAATTTGTGGGCAGAGATAAAAAACTGGAATTTAATTTTACGGGATAACGATGACGTCATTTCCGTGGACTTACGACACAGTTTGTGTTTCGAATTCAGTTTTTTCGCAGTTAGTAAAACGATGGCAATTTCAAAAATTATTAATAAAATGCAGGGGAAAAATTCATAACAGAAGTTTTATATCAAATCAGAAATGCGTCATGCGATGTTCTTACGAGCCAGATGCCAAACGTGGATGATTCGTGAAACGTTGATTCGTTTTTCCGAACGAGTCAAAATTCTGTGAGGGAAATTTTCCTGAATATTACATGCTAGGAGAGTAGAGAAAAACGTGAGCCACTTCACTAAAGAAATGCGTCTTGCGGAAGAAAGATTAACTCACCAACGACAATATGCAAAGATCAAAACCATAAATGCAAGATGGAACCTTTCAGTTGGAAAATAATCCTAACTTTCACAACTCAGATCATTCACAACACTTCATAAGGCCTGCATTCACTTTGAAGGAGTGATTGTATTCGGAAGCTTTACTCCTCATCAGAAGTTTGTAACACCCTTATTTGAAATTTGGGATCCAATCTCTACAAACAGAGAAATATAATATCAATGTACTGAAACAAACATCTCACTTCCCTCTCGCTATGTATTTTTAATTGCTGACTCATTTCGTCAGAAGAAATAAGTAAATCTGCCTGCCAAGCCTGATTTAAGGAGGAGCAGGCAATGCAGACGACAATTTTATTGCTATTACATCAATGCCCAGCGTGCAGGAGCAGCTATGATTAAGTTGCTTAAAAAGAATGATGTCTTGTAAGAATTTGCAATTTTCTGGACTTCTATAAAGTTGTTGCGATCAATACATTGAAATAGGAATTTTTATTGTAAAGACTCGATTTGTAATGATTACTGATACATTAATTTATGTAATATGTTTTGAATTATGTTATTTATCCTAAGATAAAAGGCATTAGATGCACAGCCACAGCTTTATTATTCTCACATCCTTTTCCAGATGGAGTATTCAGTTACATGTAAATTCGTCATCACGTAATTCAATTTCACGTATGTCAATTTCGTTTTACGTACGTTAATTTGATTTTGTGTATTCTGAATTCATTATTTGGTACACGCTCGGTTCTAGCTAATCTTTTTGACTGTTCATTGGTTCCACTTAGCAGTAAAGAATGCAGCTAATTAAGTTCCGGCTTACTTCGCTCACACACTGTGGCAGCAGCACACACCCGCCATACGAGTGCGTCATAGCAATTTGGCCATTTTTCAATGAAAATTGATACATGTTTCCCGCTTTTCATGTAAAATGAAAGTGTATTCGGGGAAATGTCGTAGGACTTGTACGGATATCACGCGACGAGTGCATGGTTTGAAACGTGCACAGCGTCGCCCAGGTTACTCAAGGTTTTGAATATTATTTACAGTAGCTTCTCAATTTCACTTCGTCATGACATTTTCTGGCTCCGTTTTGAACTTATTTGCTAGGTTCGAGAAATATCTTCTGTTCTGCAGAAATGTTATGAACACCAACCGAACAAAAATTATGTGACAAAGCTTTCTTGTAAAATAGCTTGTGAATAGAAATCAATTAACGTTGAGCCCGTGATGTGCGTACGGACTACATAAGGGTTTTATGAAACTATGATACCAATATATAAAAAGTTTAATTCTCGGATCATCAAATTAAACAGGAATAGTAATGCAATGTTATGACGAAACGAGAGATCTTGAACAGTTCATCTAAGCGTCGCACTAGATTAAAATTTTAAAGGAAGGCAAGTCGTGAATAATTAGATTTTATGCCATGATGCAGTGGCACTCACTCTAGCTGTCTCCGTAAATTTCCCTCGTACCGAACGAGCGTGACTAAAGGGCCATCTGGTGCCCTCGGACGAGTGTGGGTGGGGTGTTTTCCTCTTGGCGCCTAGTTCTCTAGATGCTTAACAATTATGTTGTAACAGAACTATAAAAAAAAATGAACTGGATTTCACGGGTACAATTACAACGTTTTGACGAGCGAAAATATACAGCGGAGAGAAATCATACTAAAGATGAAATAATTTGCCGCGCTTTAATTCCTATAACTTTGTGTTCATTCTCAAAAACGGTGTTATTTATGTGGAATACAAAAATATTACGGTGTTTTCTATGTACGCTCTATAAGGCGCGAGCTATCAACTTCAGAAGAAATGAAACAGGCTGCTGCGTTTCTACGACATTGTAAGCGTGTAAGCTCTGAGAATCAATCACAATAAAGAAAATGATTAAAACCTTATGTTCGTTTCAACATACGCATTCATTGTCACGAGTACCTCAGATTAAACGAGCGTGAAGATGAACAGACTGAATTTATTGGTGCATGTTGACCTGATTTAGGAACAACTTGATTGAATTGCGCGTTCCGCAAGTCCCTACAGCCTCCAAATCCTTTTAATCTGCGTTATTTATGAAGGATAGCAATGAAGCATGAGGGGGCGGCGATAACTATGAATTATGTAATGCAATTTCGGAGTAGGTCGGACAAACATGCTTTGAAGTGCGATTGCGGCCGCAAATTATGCAGCCCCATGCCCATGTTGACCTGACTAGTCCTGAGTCAAGCCAATAAATCGAGATGGAGGATTTGTTCCTCAGCTCGCTCTCAAGCTGTGCCCTGCAGTAGCTACACAACATTCATCTTCTCGGCTTAACTGGGGGCAGAAACTACACCACGACTGCCACAGTAGATCTCAGGCGCCGCAACTTTGGCTTCGGCTGCTCTTTGGTGTCTTTCGCTGTGTTTTGGTATACGCTGCAAGAACATCTTCGATGGGAAGAGTGAAATCGCAAAAGTGACAGATTGTTCCTGTAAATTTTCTGTTATTTTAAAACTGTCCTATGAGTGCGCGATTGTCTTGTAGGGTCTAAAGATTGTTCAATGAGAAAGAGATTGTCTTACAAGATTGTAAGATTATTTAAGAAAAAACTCATTCTCCCGACAGATTTAAAGTTTACGAAAAAAATAATTTCATTGAGACATTTACATAGTTATAAAAAGACTGTTCTACAAAATTTAAAAATAGCCGAGTGACACTATTAGTGTTAAGAAATGGATGCCACGTTATAATTAGGTATGTTATATATTACAAAAATTTCAGCTGTACTCTTCAAATGATTCACATATAGAACTAAAAGCGAGACTGGGCTACAGGAACAACATATTTAAGGATGTTTTAAAACAATTTCCTAATCTTAATCATTTATTGAACACACCCCCAAACGGCTCGCAGACTATCAAATCAGTTGGTGTGCATATTTTAAAGGTAAAATTGATAAATGACAAAAAATTTCAGCAGTCAAATTATTATCTTTGAGGACTATCTCGAATCAAGATATTAGCTGCGAGTATGAGTGCGAGGATGTCTTCTTCCTGACCACAAAGATGTGCGAAGGCACGGGCCCTGAGCTTGCACGAGTTGTTCTACTGGAAGTGATTGTGAAAATCAAGCGATTGCATAATTTGACATTTTCAAATGTGTCAGTTTGCTAAAATTTGAGTTAGAACTTTTCAATCTACTTCGTGGCACCTCCAGAAAAGAATGAACGACGTTCTACTTTATATTTATATTAATAACCTTTCTTGACAGATATGCAATGCGCATTAGTTTACAAGTGAATAATAGCGACCTTGGAAGTCTGACTTGTTAAACAATCATCACGTCAAAACACTTTTTCGCACCGTCTGGATTAGTTTCAATACTGCTCAAATAGAATGTGCCGTACCCAAGTTGTGTACGGCCTAAGTTGTGTAGTTGTGTAAAAAGTGTATATCTACATCACATCAACGTAATTCTGCCATGAACGGTGACGAGTCAATCGTATCTTTACCTTGACGTGGAATCCAGACACCCATGAAACTTACACAGAACACTCTTTCATATAACTTCATAACATGCTTTCTACAAAACATAACTATAACATTCTCTTTAGATACCTTCACTATTAGAATGATGGCGAAGGCAATACCTTTAAAAGACATTTTTTATTACTGCGCAGTCATTTTAAAAAGCTGAACGTTTCGATTAGAACCGAAGCTATTTCTTACAAGTATATCACGTTTTACTGCTGCTGATTATGGCTTCAGTTGTAGCCCAAACGTTGAGTTGGTAGTAATAAAATATGTATTCTACAAGTATTTTTTTTCTATAATGGTGAGGCAAAACTAATTAACGATACGTGATTAAAAAGAACGTATTTAGAAAATGCAGACAGAAGAATTGACTGAAATGGCTAAAGTGCTGGAAAATAAATGACTAGGTAAATACTCGCAAAAGGCTTCAACTACGTCAATATTACAAGTATTTTACCGAATCGAATAACAAACCAGAATGAAGTATTGAAAAGTGGATCATTTCGAATGAGCAGCCGCAATATGAAATACTTGAGTTTTTAACTGAATCGTTAGCTTAAATTAAAATATTTGTTAGCTATAAAATCATTTTTTGTGGGATCAGTTTTTAAATGGGAGCAGTGAACATTCCCAATGTTAAGACACTCTTTTAAATTGAATTAGAAGAAATTTTCGACGCTTATTACAGTATAAAACAAAATTAAACAGTAAATTCATCATGTAAAGTGATTTATGAATGAAGTCGCACTCGAAGGAAAAGTACGGCAAGAGACAAATACGGACTATCAGATAAAGGGAATTCCAGTTCCACGTTAGTTTCAATGCTACATTTTATTGATACAATTTGCCCCCTTTTTTGTGGGGTCATTGCTCCACCATAATTCTGAAATACTTCCATTTCAAAATATATGATTAAAAACAAACATTCGTACGTGAGCTTCGTTTACTCTCAACAACACCGAAAATAAAAAACAGAGCTTCAGTTTGCTCTACACGAGAAACTCTTCCTACTCGGAATGACATGACAGAGTAAAATTGTAGAACATTGTATCAAGAGCACTCTTTGCTGCAGCGTTACCAGTGTATGGACTCATAATATACATAAACTCACCCCTGTCGCTGAGCGACCTTCATCCACCAGCGGGGGATCTTCTTAGCGTGGGTGAGGGCAGGCGCACAGCAGCAGAGCACCGTCACCCACAGAGCCAGTGTAAAAGGTCTCTTCATCATCATTTTTGCTAATTAATCTATCTTGAACTGTGTACGCAAAAAATAGAAGCTCTCGATTTCTCAGAAAAGAAATGTGCGCTATGTTCTCACGTCACTTTGCGCGCGGAGACGATCTCACGCCCTTCACATCCCAACACTGGATGAGATGACACGGCCCAAGTAGACCGCCAGAGCTCGCACAACCTCACTCGACGCCCTGAGCCGAGTTACAGACGACGCTAGCAACCTTGCTCGAGCGCAGGTACCCACCCGCACACTACACCCTCGCGCGAGACGCTTCTCACCCTGCAGACTCAAGGATATGTATGTAGTCAGCAAGGATTTTATGGTGACCGACGCTTTCCTATTTCTTCCGAGATTCTACATCAGTAAGTGATTTCATTCGACATTAATCTAGCGTCTAGTTATGTACATAAGTCCGTCGATTTTATTTCTAATGGAGCAAAAAATAATTTCCCCACACTCATCGAAAAAAGAGTAAGCTCCAGAAGATGGTTGAAAGTTTTGACCATCTTTTGGAGCTTACTCTTTTCAGGGTAATACTGTATCATTCCGACTTCTCCTTCCCTGGTTAATTAGGTGGGATATTTACCTAAGCTTCATTGTTTTCATGAGTACGATGGAGTTCTTCATCGCAGACAACATGAGTGTTATGTCGGGCAATGATAATGCTTAATAAGAAATTCATTCTTCGTGAATGAACACTCAAACTTCGCATTTTATCCGCGCGACAGGAAGCGTTCTACGTTTGTTTCACGAGTGGGGTCTGAGATTCTTCCCGATTCGCAACAGTAACTTTATAACACACAAGAAAATAAAATAAAGAGACCGTTTATGCCAAAATAAGTCACATACAATGCAAATTACAAGCCGGATTTTCATAGAATGAGCCTACAACCTTCAAATTAAATCTGTTAATCAAGTCAAAACTTATGATCGGGATTATTAATTTTCTAGCCGATCATTCAGCCTTTAGTGATAGTCATAGAATTTTGAATTATTCATAAAAGTAATCGAGTAATACCTTGTACATACATGATTATATCGAAACTTACTGTTGAAAGAAAGATCATAAAATGATATCAAGAAATTAAACCTGTTACCAATTACTCAGAATGAAACATCCATTTTTTTAAATTAAAGCTTTATAGTGTTTAAATACTTGTAATGTTTCTCATCCAATATTTTTTGCAAACAAACATATACTAGAGTATATTTATACACCAACTCCAACAGCAAGAGTACAAGTGTGAGTATCACGCCTGCACTGTAAAAACTGACGCAGTTAGAAGTGACGAGCCGTAATTAAGAGATCGTACGTATCAAAGCAATATTCGATAATTCTCAAATTGAAAAAGAACGCAAATGCAGCTCGTTATAAAAAATTACAACTCAACATTTGATAAAAATCGTGTCGTTAGTTACTAACAGTACAATACTGAAATTTGATATGCGAATCAGATTAAAACTTTAAATTGTGACTGTAATTTGTTAGCCGATCGTTTTGTGATGTCATGATAATCGTCTAGACGAAATCATTATTCAAAATTATTGAATTCTACGTAGTGTCTGAAAAAATTGAAAATTATATTTCAAAGACAGATTATGAAACAGGAAAAGATAGCTAACTATTTTACTGGTTTTAAAAACTGGATCATTTGAATTTTAGAGGTAAAATTGTGCTACCTTAATTAAGACTGCTATGGTTGTACATCTGCTCATTTTTGGAGGCGAAATTTTTACGAGCTTTGACATAGTTATACACTCATACATGGGCTCATCACTCATACCGTTATACATGGCTCATGCTAATAATAGTAATGTGTCGTAAAAGATTGTAAGTATGTTAATAAAACTCTGCGTCTATGCGATTTTGAAACAGAGCTTGTGTACATGAAATAAATTCATTCTGTTATAGGACACGAAAACTTTTAATGCAATTATGTAACAGAGCCCTTATAATCTTGAAACGAATGATCCTTAATTAAAATAGATTTCCAAGTTCAACCGCTATGTAAGTGTACGAGGATTTTAGATAAAGTAAGCGTTCATATTTTTGTGGGCGTAGAACGCATCTTGGTATTAGAGAAAAAACCCAAATTATAAGCATGCGACACGCCGGTAGGCAGCAGATGTGCTGTGCAAGTATGGAGTTAGCATCTGAATGGTTATTTCTAACACTAATACAATTTTACTGCTGCTGAGTGGTCCTTCGACTTGTTGTGATTGTGAGTGCTAAAATTAATGATTGCTAGTACAGTTCGGTATGATAATATCCGTCGAAATTACCATAAAAAACAGCTTTGAGAGATGTTAGAGTTCCAAAGCGAAAGCTGCTCCGTAGTGATTTGGCGTTATATACTCCGAATGAGAAGCCCCCGGTCCGATACCCCGGGGCAAAGTTTTTTCTTTGAGAAAGGAAGATCAAAACGCATGAGACGGGGAGCACATTAGTGTGGCCTTAGACGTGATGCCGGAACTTATTCCAAGGAGTTCAAGTAGTGTAGTTGCCGTATTCTTACGAACAAAAACATTCAACTGATCATCTCTGTCTAATGACTGATCGCAAAGTTATTACATTTTTGCCATCGTATGTCTGCCAAACACTGCAGGTTGCAATTTCTACAGCTTCATCTAAAACATAGATCCCACTCTACAAGTGGTATTGGTACCATCATGGGTTGGATGCAATTCTTCAGAAAATTTCTTGGCGGTTTCATAGGTACCAAAGTACGGTTTCCTACCCCTTTTTATTTTCTATTGCTCAGTAGAGAAAATAATTAAATGGTATGACACAAATCTTTAGCAGTTAAAATAATTATTTTCCTTCAATTATAAAGGAAAAATGAGAGGAATAGAATCGATTGATTGAACTGAAATTGTATTTTGTCCTATTGAAAACTGACTGATCATTAAGTTTTTCCTCCGTCTTTGGGCTCCGTGGCGCACTCGCTAAAGTGATGGCCTCGCAGCTGGGAAGTTAGGGTTCGACTCCCGCTTAGGCAGTATTTTCACGTAACTACGCAGTGCTTCCTTTGGAAAAGAAAGCTTAAACCACACGTTCCTCACATTTCTCACGAGTCAGTAGTTCTAAGGCATTGAAAACCCAACGGTAAAACGTGTTGAAATTAATAAAGGTACTTTTTGAATGTATGATACGAGGCTTGAGCTCGTAGGTTCTATGATGTAAATTAGTTCTCGAAAATTTCGATGCCTCCAATTTTGACCAAAACGACGTTGCTCAAAAGCCACGTATTTTTAAATGTAAATCTCATAAAATACTTAAATTGAAATTCCTATCAAATATATAAATACACATTGACAAATATTACTTTAAAAGAACCTATATTAATTCCAACACGTTTAACCGTTGGGTTTTCAATGCATTACAACTACTGGTGTGGTAAAGGACGTGAGGGATGTGTGGAACTAAAGCTTCCTTTTCCAAGGAAAGTACTCCGCGGTCACGTGAAAAGCCTTGCCTGAGCCGAGATTCGAACCCTTATCCAAAACGCTACGAGGCCATCACGCAAACCACTACACCATTCAGCCCACATTACCGAGGATAAGTAAACTGAAGA
Organism: Orchestia grillus; assembly: GCA_014899125.1. NCBI lineage: Eukaryota > Metazoa > Arthropoda > Malacostraca > Amphipoda > Talitridae > Orchestia > Orchestia grillus. Next base: position 754 of record VOMN01059110.1, on the reverse strand, counting down.
ATTACTAATACAGTAATTTGAAATAAGTTTTAATACAGCATTTCAAAATCAAGTAATAAAAGCTGTTGCGTGGATACTTTTACGATGTCAGTTACAATTTTGTTTGTATGAGACGGTTAGCATTTTCGAGTACAACAGGCGCCACGACATGAAACGAATACACGTTTGGAGTGAACCTCCTATCGTAATTCAATGATATGTTTTAATCACTGCAATTTTTTAGCTCTTGTATTAGTTCGCGCTTGAGCTAGTTTTTACTCACCACCGAGGAAAGCGAAACAGAAATAATGCTCCAACTTTCAGCTACCCAGGCTAGACCATTGGCCAATGGTGAACTTCATGGAGACACACGAATACACATGATTTAGTTAGAAACTACTAACCAAGTGGTAACTTAATTCTGTAAATAAATATTGAAACTTGAAAGTGCTTGAACCTCAAATTTAAGCAGATCTTTGTATACTTCTTTTCCCCGAAGGAAGTGTAGGGATGGTGCACGATAAAGAGCTGGTAAGCCCTGAGCTACAAAGTACTCGGATGCTTATAAAACTGATTTAGAAGAATAATAAGTTTCTACTTACTACATGATATAAGTACCGGCGGGCCATTCCTTCATACAGACCGACCTACATAAAAACCTTCTGACTAGAAACGCCATAGAAATCCCAAGATTACAGAAATTATTTCATTTGCTTTTTACTTTTCACTTATTCTACCTAGAGAGATGAAATTAGTTTCAAACGAAAGCTCTCAA